>WNWK01010614.1:0-69266 GCA_009830355.1 Cherax destructor | reverse complement strand
TGTCTTAACATAGTTAACACAACTGCTGCACATGTGTCTTAACATAGTTTACACAACTGCTGCACATGTGTCTTAACATAGTTAACACAACTGCTGCACATGTGTCTTAACATAGTTAACACACAACTGCTGCACATGTGTCTTAACATAGTTAACACACAACTGCTGCACATGTGTATTAACATAGTTAACACACAACTGCTGCACATGTGTCTTAACATAGTTAACACACAACTGCTGCACATGTGTCTTAACATAGTTAACACACAACTGCTGCACATGTGTCTTAACATAGTTAACACAACTGCTGCACATGTGTCTTAACATAGTTAACACACAACTGCTGCACATGTGTCTTAACATAGTTAACACACAACTGCTGCACATGTGTCTTAACATAGTTTACACACAACTGCTGTACATGTGTCTTAACATAGTTAACACAACTGCTGCACATGTGTCTTAACATAGTTTACACACAACTGCTGTACATGTGTCTTCAACATAAATTCTCAAACACTGAAACACAAGCCTGGACACACAAGCCTGGACACACAAGCCTGTACACACAAGCCTGGACACACAAGCCTGGACACACAAGCCTGGACACACAAGCCTAGACACACAAGCCTGGACACACAATCCTGGACACACAAGCCTGGACACACAAGCCTGGACACACAAGCCTGGGCACACAAGCCTGGACACACAAGCCTGGAAACACAAGCCTGGACACACAAGCCTGGACACACAAGCCTGGACACACAAGCCTGGACACACAAGCCTGGACACACAAGCCTGACCACACAGGCCTGGACACACAAGCTTGGAAACACAAGCCTGGACACACAAGCCTGGACACACAAGCCTGGACACACAAGCCTAGAGACATGATAACGACATACAAAATACTGCGGGGAATCGACAAGGTAGACAGTGACAGGATGTTCCAGAAAGGGAACACAGAAACAAGGGGACACAACTGGAAGCTGAAGACTCAGATGAGTCAAAGGGATGTTAGGAAGCATTTCTTCAGCCACAGAGTAGTCAGGAAGAGGAATAGTCTAGAGAAAGAGATAGTGGAGGCAGGAACCATACATAGTTTTAAGACAAGGTATGATAAAGATCATGGAGCAGGGAGAGCAGAGACCCAGTAGCGGACAGCGCAGAGGCGGGGCCAGGAGCTGAGTCTCGACCCCTTGGACATTAGTACACAATTAGGGAGTACAAAGCCTGGACAAGCTGCACACAAGCCTGGGCACACAAGCCTGGACACACAAGCCTGGACACACAAGCCTGGACACACAAGCCTGGACACACAAGCCTGGACACAGCACAAAAGCCTGGACACACAAGCCTGGACACACAAGCCTGGACACACAAGCCTGGCACACAAGCCTGGACACACAAGCCTGGACACACAAAGCCTGACACAGCTGCACCCCTGGACACAAGCCTGGACACAGCCTGACACAAGCCTGGGCACACAAGCCTGGACACACAAGCCTGGACAAAAGCAAGACCTGGACACACAAGCCTGGAACACAAGCTGACACACAATGCCGGGACAAACAAGGGGACACAACGCTGGACCAGATAGCGTGGACATTTCTCAGCCTGGACACAAGTGGACAAGCTAGGAAAAAAGGGAGCGGACATCACAGTTAGGAAAGCAGGACAGAACACCATGGGCACACAAGCCTGGAGCACCCCCACCATGGAACAAAGTGGACACAAGCCTGGACACACAAGCCTGGACACACAAGCCTGGACACACAAGCCTGGGCACACAAGCCTGGACACACAAGCCTGGACACACAAGCCTGGACACACAAGCCTGGACACACAAGCCTGGACACACAAGCCTGGACACACAAGCCTGGGCACACAAGCCTGGACAACGCCTGGACACAAACCTGGACACACAAGCCTGGGCACACAAGCCTGGACACAGCCTGGACACACAAGCCTGGCACACAAGACTGGACACAAAGCCTGGACACAAGCCTGGACACACAAGCCTGGACACACAAGCCTGGACACACAGCTGGCACACAAGACTGGACACAAAGCCTGGACACACAAGCCTGGACACACAAGCCTGGACACACAAGCCTGGACACACAGCCTGGACACACAAGCCTGGCACACAAGCCTGGACACACAAGCCTGGACACAAGCCTGACACACAAGCCTGACACACAAGCCTGGCACACAAGCCTGGGCACACAAGCCTGGACACACAAACCTGGACACACAAGCCTGGACACACAACCTGGACACACAAGCCTGGACACACAACCTGGACACACAAGCCTGGACACACAAGCCTGGACACACAAACCTGGACACACAAGCCTGGACACAAGCCTGGACACACAAGCCTGGACACACAACCTGGACACAACCTGGACACACAAGCCTGGACACACAAGCCTGGGCACACAAGCCTGGACACACAAGCCTGGACACACAAGCCTGGACACACAGCCTGACACACAAGCCTGGACACACAACACACACAAGCCTGGGCACACAAGCCTGGCACACAAGCCTGGACACACAAGCCTGGACACACAAGCCTGGACACACAAGCCTGGACACAGCCTGACACAAGCCTGGGCACACAAGCCTGGGCACACAACCTGGACACACAAGCCTGGCACACAAGCTGGGCACACAAGCCTGGACACACAAGCCTGGGCACACAAGCCTGGACACACAAGCCTGGACACACAAGCCTGGACACACAAGCCTGGACACACAAGCCTGGACACACAAGCCTGGACACACAAGCCTGGGCACACAAGCCTGGACACACAAGCCTGGACACACAAGCCTGGACACACAAGCCTGGACACACAAGCCTGGACACACAAGCCTGGACACACAAGCCTGGACACACAAGCTGGACACACAAGCCTGGACACACAAGCCTGGACACACAAGCCTGGACACACAAGCCTGGACACACAAGCTGGACACACAAGCCTGGACACACAAGCCTGGACACACAAGCCTGGACACACAAGCCTGGACACAACAAGCCTGGACACACAAGCCTGGACACACAAGCCTGGACACACAAGCCTGGACACACAAGCCTGGACACACAAGCCTGGACACACAAGCCTGGACACACAAGCCTGGACACACAAGCCTGGATACACAAGCCTGGACACACAAGCCTGGACACACAAGCCTGGACACAAGCCTGGACACACAAGCTGGACACACAAGCCTGGACACACAAGCCTGGACACACAAGCCTGGACACACAAGCCTGGACACACAAGCTGGACACACAAGCCTGGACACACAAGCCTGGACACACAAGCCTGGACACACAAGCCTGGACACACAAGCCTGGACACACAAGCCTGGACACACAAGCCTGGGCACACAAGCCTGGACACACAAGCCTGGACACATAAGCCTGGGCACACAAGCCTGGACACACAAGCCTGGACACACAAGCCTGGACACACAAGCTTGGACACACAAGCCTGGACACACAAGCCTGGACACACAAGCCTGGGCACACAAGCCTGGACACACAAGCCTGGACACATAAGCCTGGGCACACAAGCCTGGACGCACAAGCCTGGACACACAAGCCTGGACACACATGCCTGGACACACAAGCCTGGGCACATAAGCCTGGACACACAAACCTGGACACACAAGCCTGGACACATAAGCCTGGGCACACAAGCCTGGACACACAAGCCTGGACACACAAGCCTGGACACACAAGCCTGGACACACAAGCCTGGACACACAAGCCTGGGCACACAAGCCTGGACACACAAGCCTGGACACATAAGCCTGGGCACACAAGCCTGGACACACAAGCCTGGACACACAAGCCTGGACACACAAGCTGTACAAGTACTTGTGTCTGACTTCTCAAGGAGGACCTAACGCTAGGTGTCGCTAACTCATTGTCTCAGGGAATGTCATTATTTTTTCTGAAGGTGACGTGTGTGTACGCACCTTTTTTTATTCACCTATTTGTGGTTGCAGGGGTCGATTCACGGCTCCTGGCCCCGCCTCTTCGCTAGTCGCTATTAGGTCCACTTTCCCCCTTCTCCATGAGCTTTATCATACCTCTTCTTAAATCTATGAATGGATCCTGCCTCCACTACATCACTCTAAAGATTGTTTCACTTCCTGACAACTCTATGGCTAAAGAAATACTTCCTAACATCCCTGTGACTCATCTGAGTCTTCAACTTCCAGTTGTGTCCCCTTGTTGCTGTGTCCCATCTCTGAAACATCCTGTCCATATCCACCTTGTCAATTCCTTTCAGTATTTTATACGTCGTTATCATGTCCCCCCCCCCCTATCTCTCCTGTCCTCCAGTGTCATCAGGTTGATTTCCCTTAAACTTTCTTCGTAGGAAATTACCCTTAGCACTTTCTCTAATTTCTTGACGTGCTTGACCAGGTGT
Organism: Cherax destructor; assembly: GCA_009830355.1. Taxonomy (NCBI): domain Eukaryota; kingdom Metazoa; phylum Arthropoda; class Malacostraca; order Decapoda; family Parastacidae; genus Cherax; species Cherax destructor. Next base: position 64,812 of record WNWK01010614.1, on the reverse strand, counting down.
GGGTTCCAAACTAGTTAGTTAGTGTGTGTGTGTACTCACCTAGTTGTAGTTGCAGGGGTCGAGTCATAGCTCCTGTGTGTGTGTGTGTGTGTGTGTGTGTGTGATTAGCAAACGTAATTACGTCGAGCTTGTCCATAAATTTCCCAAAAAGCTGACTAATATCCCTACTTTGAATCCCTTTACATGCTAATTACTTCGTAATCACATAAAATACTAACATTGCAGAATATAACCAAACCTCTTTTTATATCCTTCTTCTTAATCATCCACAATTGTTTTCTTAACGAGGGTAATTAAGATTCCCGAAATCATTTGGACCCCCCTTTGTGAGAAGCTAATTTCCCCCTGACGAGAGTATTCAGGGAAGAAAGTTAATAATGATGGGTAATAATGGCCCGGAAATAAAGCTTATTTTATTTTTTATCTGTTAATTTTATATTATTGTTATTCCTAATTTCAGGTTTATATATATATATATATATATATATATATATATATATATATATATATATATATATATATATATATATATATATATATAAATGGGAAATATGTGGTTTTCAATATTGAAAGTAATGTATCGTAATAGTAGTAGCAGCAGTAGTAGCAGTAGTAGTAGTAGCAGTAGTAGCAGTAGTAAAGCAGTAGTAGCAGCAGCAGCAGCAGCAGTAGCAGCAGCAGACAGCGAGCAGTAGCAGCAGCAGCAGCAGCAGCAACAGGCAGCAGCAGCAGCGTAAGCAGCAGCAAGCGCAGCAGCAGCAGCAGCAGCAGCAGCAGAGCAGCAGCAGCAAGCAGCAGCAGCAGCAGCAGCAGCAGCAGCAGCAGCAGCAGCAGCAGCAGCAGCAGCAGCAGCAGCAGCAGCAGCAGCGCAGCAGACAGTAGCAGCAGCAGCAGCAGCAGCAACAGCAGAGCTAGCAGTAGTGTAGAGCAGACGAGCAGCAGTAGCAGCAGCAGCAGCAGTAGCAGCAGTAAGCAGCAGCAGCAGCAGCAGCAGCAGCAGCAGCAGCAAGCAGCAGCAGCAGCAGCAGCAGCAGTAGCAGCAGCAGCAGCAGCAGCAGCAGCAGCAGCAGCAGCAGAAGCAGCAGCAGCAGCAGCAGCAGCAGCAGCGGCAGAGCAGCAAGCAGCAGCGTTTAGCAGCAGCAGCAGCAGCAGCAGCAGCAGCAGTAGCAGCAGCAGCAGCAGGCAGCAGCAGCAGCACCCAAGAGCAGCAGCGCAGCAGCAGCAGCAGCAGCAGCAGGCAGCAGCAGCAGCAGCAGCAGTCAGCAGCAGCAGCAGTGTTGCAGGCAGCAAGCAGCAGCAGAAAGCAGCAGCAGTACAGCATGCAGCAGCAGCAGTGTTACAGCAGCAGCAGCAGCAGCAGCAGCAGCAGCAGCAGCAGCAGCAGCAGCAGCAGCAGCAGCAGCAGCAGCAGCAGCAGCAGCAGCAGCAGCAGCAGCAGCAGCAGCAGCAACAGCAGCAAGCAGCAGCAGCAGCAGCAGCAGCAGCAGCAGCAGCAGCAGCAGCAGCAGCAGCAGCAGCAGCAAGCAGCAGCAGCAGCAGCAGCAGCAGCAGCAGCAGCAGCAGCAGCAGCAGCAGCAGCAGCAAGCAGCAGCAGAAGCAGCAGCAGCAGCAGCAGCAGCAGCAGCAAGCAGCAGCAGCAGCAGCAGCAAGCAGCAGCAGCAGCAGCAGCAGCAGCAGCAGCAGCAGCAGCAGCAGCAGCAGCAGCAGCAGCAGTAGCAGCAGCAGCAGAGCAGCAGCAGCAGCAGCAGCAGCAGCAGCAGCAGCAGCAGAAGCAGCAGCAGCAGCAGCAGCAGCAGCAGCAGCAGCAGCAGCAGCAGCAGCAGCAGCAGCAGCAGCAGCAGCAGCAGACGCAGCAGCAGCAGCAGCAGCAGCAGCAGCAGCAGCAGCAGCAGCAGCAGCAGCAGCAGCAGCAGCAGCAGCAGCGCAGCAGCAGGCAGCAGCAGCAGCAGCAGCAGCAGCAGCAGCAGCAGCAGCAGCAGCAGCAGCAGCAGCAGCAGCAGCAGCAGCAGCAGCAGCAGCAGCAGCAGCAGCAGCAGCAGCAGCAGCAGCAGCAGCAGCAGCAGCAGCAGCAGCAGCAGCAGCCAGAGCAGCAGCAGCGCAGCAGCAGCAGCAGCAGCAACAGCAGCAGCAGCAGCAGCAGCAGCCAAGAGCAGCAGCAGCAGCAGCAGCAGCAGCAGCAACAGCCAGCAGCAGCACAGCAGCAGCAGACAGCAGCAGCAGCAGCAGCAGCAGCAGCAGCAGCAGCAGAGCAGCAGCAGCAGCAGCAGCAGCAGCAGCAGCAGCAGCAGCAACATAAGCAGCAGCAGCAGCAGCAGCAGCAGCAGCAGGCAGCAGCAGCAGCAACAGCTGGCACAGCAGCAGCAGCAGCAGCAAGCGCAGCAGCAGCAGCAGCAAGCAGCAAAGTTGCAGCAGCAGCAGCAGCAGCAAGGCAGCAGCAGCAGCAGCAGCAGCAAACAGCAGCAGCAGCAGCAGCAGCAGCAGAAAAGCAGTAGTAGCAGCAGCAACAGCAGCAGCAGCAGCAGCAGCAGCAGCAACAGCAGAGCAGCAGCAGCAGCAGCAGCAAGCAGCAACAGCAGCAACAGCAGCAGCAGCAGCAGCAGCAGCAGCAGCAAAGCAGCAGAACAGCAGCAAAGCAGCAGCAGCAGCAGCAAGCAGAGCAAGCAGCTGCAGCAGCAGCAGCAGCAGAGCAGTAAAGCAGCAGTAGTAGTAGTAGAGCGAGCAGCAGCAGTAGTAGCAGTAGTAATAGCAGTAGTAGTAGTAGTAGTAGCAGTAGTAATAGCAGTAGCAGTAGCAGCAACAACTGTAGGATAATTATAGCAAGTCGTCGTTCAAAATTTGCATAATTCACTTTCAGTAGACCTATGGAGAGGTTAATAGGCCAGTAGGCCTATTCACCTCTCTTTTCCCCCACACAAAATTATATAGCTTATTTCCCTTCGTAAGTCTCGATATTTTCAGGTTTCATATACATCAAAACACGTTTAGTACTGGAATATTTATTGGGGAAACGTTTCGCTTCCTGATCTTAATATATATGTATATGTAAATAAGACACATTGACAGTTATGACATTATACTGTGAAGACGTTTCGCCCAGTAAAGGCTTCATATCACACAGAGTGAGCGACGTTTCTCCTCAGTGACAATCCTAGTACTCCATTTAGCGTCTTATTTCCACATATTTTTGTATTTAACACCATCTTTAACACCATCTTTCACACCATCTTTCACACCATCTTTCACACCATCTTTCACACCATCTTTCACACCATCTTCTTGCCTGGGCTTCAGATTCTTCACCAACTCCAAGACTGAGGGACTGATTACCTCATCTTTTGTATATATTCTACAGTCTTCCCATTATGTCCTTGAATTTGTGTTGATAAAGTCACTGGAGGGCGAAACGTCTACAAATAAAGATACCTAGATGTTGTACATGTGTTTAATTCATCATTTTATCGATATTGTATACCATTCCTGTATATTGTTTACCTAGTTTATTCATGTACATTGCTTACCTACAGTGTTTACCTACATTGTTCTCGTACAGCTCCCAACTCGAACAATTATGTAAGTGTATTTTTGTAAGTGCTTTTGTAAGTGTATTTTTGGGGGTCTGAAACGACTAATCTAATTTACATTCTTCCTTATGGGAACAAATTCGTTCGGTAACGGCACTCGAACAGCATTCTGGAAAGAATTATCGACGAAAACCGAGGGTCCATTGTTTACCTAGTTCACCTGTACGAACTTCGCTTCCCTATTCAGATCATTGATGGCTAAGAAGCATTATTTTATAGGGCTCGAGAATCCAAGACAGAATTCTTATTGTTTTCCCTTCAAGAAAGCACGTTTTTTTCTTGTTTTGAAGACGTGATTCAGTGGAGCAATCTACTTTTTTCTTCGGCGACACACATTGAAGTCTAAGGCGATGAAAGTGTATATAACTGGATGCATATCGTCTGGGGGACACAAAGTAGATTTTTACTGCCCTCTTGAGTCTCAAAGACTCAGCCCTGAGAGCTTTCCCTGCTCAACCACAATTTTAATGGTAGAGATCAATTGAAAAGCAACGAGCAGCGTTAATGATTGACACTTCAGAAATGGAGTAAAGAGTGAGAGAGTCAAAACAAGAGGTTACTTGGGAGATGAACGCCTGGGTGAACCCTCACTGGGGTAGAAGGAAGTCGTCAGAGCTGGGATGCAACTAGGCGGAGATTACGTGTTTGGGAGAGGTGACTTGTGGGTAAAAAGCCAATGCCTGACTAGCTGCCACTCTCTCTGCCACTCTGGCTGCCACTCTGACTGCCACTCTCCCATTTTTTCCCCTCTTACCTGGGACTCATCATCTGCCACAGAATTTGGCTTATTTTTCCGTGAGGTATTAGTCTCTTCTAAGACTACTGCCAGTGTACAGGGATTGTGAAAGAGATTTTAGGAATCTCTAGAATCGAAGAAGACAAACCGTGGATTAGCTAGAGGGTACATCTTTCCATTCTAACCTCAATTATTCTAAGGCTTTCTTCTCTGTTATCAGAGAACACTGACCTAGCCAACCACTGGGAGATATAGAATAGGTGTTAGTTTATTCGTCAGCAAAAAATAAATTCTGTACCTGATTAGCCTTGGGCCGGTGGGTGACTTGGACTTGCCTCGCACGGGCCAGTAGGCCTGCGGTAGTGTTCCTTCTTTCTTGTATTCTTAAGTACATAGTGCCTTGGTTCTAGCTTACTCTGAAAAGACCACAATACATGATGCTAGATCAGGTTAGGTAAGGTTTGTCAGGGAACAGGACAAGTGTTTCCTGACGCGGGTCGTAGTTACATGATGACCCACACCTGGAGCTTTTGGTCATCTGACCGAGGCCTTCCACTGGCTTACCCCTCCACCCCTTGACAAACATTAGATTAATTGTGTGATGTTAGGGTTAAGTCAAGGTGAAGTAGCCAGTGTCAATAACGAGATCGCGATACTTTTGCCCACTGACTTATTCGTGTTGGATTCACTTACCTAATATAACAGTAAGAGAGAAGTTCACCATACAAAGATGCACTCGACACCATTGTCTGTACATCATCAATGTAGTGACTCGGCGCTGCCAGCAGAACTGCAGAACTGCAGTGTTCGTCAATGTGAATCTTATGGTCAAAGTCGGACCGAAGCGTTGTCGCAAGCTACTCTCTCCTGTGAGCGGGTTATTTGTAAATCTTATTATATATTCGTCTGAGATCACGAGTTTTTTTCCCTTAAATATCTATAATCTAATGGGTATAATCATAGCCATAATTTTTAAAGGGGTGGACGGGTAAGCCAGTGGAAGGCCTCGGTCAGATGACCAAAAGCTCCAGCTGTGGGTCATCATATAACTAAGACCCGCGTCACGAAATACTTAAGAACATAAGAATGGAGGAACACTGCAGAAGGCCAACTGGCCCATACAAGGCAGGTCCTTATCAAAACCACCACTACCTAAGAATTTACTCCTGTACTCACGACACTAATCAAACCCAGCCCCTCCCACTCATATATTTGTCCAATCTCTTTTTAAAGCCACCCAAGGTCCTAGCCTCTATCACCCTACTCGGAAGATTGTTCCACGCATCTACAACTCTGTTCGAAAACCAGTACTTGCCTATGTCCTTTTTAAATCTAAATTTATCCAATTTAAATCCGTTATTTCTCGTTCTTACTTGGTTCGATATCCTCAGTATTTTATTAATATCTCCTTTGTTTATGCCCATCATCCACTTGTACACCTCGATGATATCTCCCCTCATTCTACGTCTCTCCAGAGAGTGGAGATTCAATGCTCTAAGTCTATCTTCATACGGGAGATTTCTTATACTGTAAATCATTTTAGTCATTCTTCTTTGTATGTTCTCCAATGAATCTATATCCATCCTGTAGTAAGGAGACCAAAACTGAGCTGCATAATCCAAATGAGGTCTCACTAGTGATGTTTTCTGACGAAGATACCTAACCAAGACACTTAAGGACTTGCCTTGTATGGGACAGTAGGCCTTCTGCAGTGTTCCTCCATTCTTATGTTCTTATGTACAATTCAGGACATTTATATAAGGACCCGTTTCGCCCCGAGTGGTTTCTCCAGTCCTAAGGACTGTACTAAGAATATAGGACTCGGAGCTATCTCCTTCGACAGCCTAAGACGTCTTAAAGAACAGGCACAATACAGTAACTGGAATAATACGCAAATAACCCTCACTTAGGAGACAGGAGCTTACCACGACGTTTCGGTAACTTGTAAATGGTCAAAGCTGGACCGAAACGTCGTCATATGTTTCTCAATTATGAGGGTTATTTGTGTAAGTCGCAGTGTTGCCAAGCAGCAGTGAGAACAGTGAACTGTGATACAGTTACCATGCTGAAACGTGGGGTACCACAAGGCTGACACGTGTGCAACAGTTGGGTATTTTTATTGTCGAAACGTTTCGCCCACATAGTAGGCTTCTTCAGGCATATATAGTAGTGAAATGAAGATGATGTAATCAATTTTAATTTTATGACGAACTGAATCTTTGTGCTTATAAGAAAAAATAGAATCAGCTCAGATTGTTTTGTAAGGCGATTGTTGCCGACTAAGCCAAGTCGGCAAGGTTACATTGAAAAGCACGACATATACATATGTTCCATATGTTAACTTTGTCCAGATCCTCTTGTGATGCTTTGTAATCCAATGTTCCAAATGGACGTTTAAAGGGACTATAATACTTGCACAGTGGAACCCCGGATTTCGTACTTAATACGTTCCATACTGTAGGTCTAAATCCGAAACGTACGAAAACCGAAGTGATATTTCTCGTAAGGAATAATGTAAATCCCATTAATCCGTTTCAGACACCCAAAAGTATTAACAAAAAATACATTTTATAGAGAATAACTATAGTTTTTACATACAGAATAGTATATAGCATATAGTTTTGGATGACAGTTGTCACACACAATCAATTCAGCCGATGGAAATCAAAACACTGATAGCAGAGAATTATTTTAATATAACGTTTCGCTCATGGCTGAGATTAATCCACATGTTTACATTTGCTACTGACTACCATCTCATCCAATCAGAGAGCTTGTAAGCCATGACGTCACACAACACAGCCAACTCAACCAATCAGAGAACCTTGAAAGTCATGACGTCATACAACACAGCCACCTCAACCAATTAGAGAGCTTTCTAAGACATGACGTCACAGAACTTAACCAATCAGAGAGCCTACAGGATTAATACACCCTCTGCAGGACACAGCATACTAACCATATCATAAATTCGTTCGTAACGTTGCTAAATACACGAACTCACGAAACGGCATCTGGGGTGTACTCAAGGAATTGTGAGTGCAAACGCTAGTTTGGAAATATCGAATATGCATTGTGGGAGTTAGTGTGTTTGGTTTGAAGTCTATCTACTAGACGAGGGTCATTAAGGCTGTTTGCCATCCGCACACCACCAGTTAAGAATACTTTATTATATAGAATAGGGAGTAAAGTAACCAATCGTAGCTAGATTGGTAGCGCACTCAGTTCACATACTGAGGTCCGTGGTTCGATCCCCAGTACGGGTGGAAGCATTAGGACGTGTTTCCTTAAGACACCTGCTGTCTCGGTTCACCTAGCAGTAAAATAGGTACCTGGGTGTTAGTCAACTGGTGTGGGTCGCATCCTGGGGACAAAATTGACCTAATTCGCCAGAAATGCTCTGCATAACCAGGGACTTTCTATATAGTATGTCATTGATGTCAGCTATGGTCTGTAAAAGTTGTATCATGTACTTGTAGAAATAAAGACTATTATTATTATTATTATTATTATTATTTACAGTGAGAGATGTATACTTCTCAGTGTATATATGTTCAGGAGGGATATACAAAGCGTTCGGTGTATATACCCTTGCATAGTGAAATACGATCACAGTAAACATATCACAATATGCAAATTAACCACAGTGGGAAAAAAATAGTAAAATTCAAAGCGTTTCGTGATTTCTCACAGTCAAAAAAATAGTGTATGAAGGGAGGGGGAGGAAGTGTTGTGGTAAGAACAGCGTTTGTGTGTACCTGGTGCTTGTGTGTACCTGGTGTTTGTGTGTACCTGGTGTTTGTGTGTACCTGGTGTTTGTGTGTACCTGGTGTTTGTGTGTACCTGGTGTTTGTGTGTACCTGGTGTTTGTGTGTACCTGGTGTTTGTGTGTACCTGGTGTTTGTGTGTACCTGGTGTTTGTGTGTACCTGGTGTTTGTGTGTACCTGGTGCTTGTGTGTACCTAGTGTTTGTGTGTACCTAGTGTTTGTGTGTACCTGGTGTTTGTGTGTACCTGTTTTTTTTTTTAATAACGGGAATTTAAATCACTTGCCTCACTACGCCACAAAACATTACCCGTTAACAGTACCGTTGATAATATACCCAGTTGAAGGTTTCAGACTAGAAATTAGGATTTAGGTTAGGTTAGGTCAGGTTAGGTTAGGTTAGGTCGGGTTAGGTTAGGTTAGGTCAGGTTAGATTAGTTTAGGTCAGGTTAGGTTAAGTCAGGTTAGATTAGGTTAGGTCAGGTTAGATTAGGTTAGGTCAGGTCAGGTTAGGTTAGGTTAGGTTAGGTCAGGTTAGGTTAGGTCAGGTTAGATTAGGTTAGGTCAGGTCAGGTTAGGTTAGGTTAGGCTAGGTCAGGCTGGGTTAGGTCAGGTTAGGTTAGGTCAGGTTAGGTTAGGTCAGGTTAGATTAGGTTAGGTTAGGTTAGGTCAGGCTGGGTTAGGTCAGGTTAGGTTAGGTCAGGTTAGATTAGGTTAGGTCAGGTTAGGTTAGGTCAGGTTAGGTTACGTTAGGTCAGGTTAGGTTAGGGAAAGCTTGTCAGGAAACAGGACAAGGGCTAACTGTCATGGGTCTTATTCAGACGATGATCCACAGATGGAGGTTTTGGTCATCTGACCGAAGCCTTCCACTGGCTTACCGGGAATAATCACCCCCGCTGCCCGATCTCAAGTCAAGTTATATCACCTCATTAAAACCTTCAAGAAACACATATGGAAGTCAATATATGTGCATACTGATCGTAAGAACATTGTGAGATTTACCTCTCATCTTAAGAGTGCAAAAAACTAAATACTAGAAACATTCCCAGAGTGCAAAACTTTTAACAGGCTTCCATTACCTACACAGGTGACTGCAGCACCTGTGACATAAGTAGGTTCTATTGTACCTAAGTTAATTAGGGGCACGAGCAATAATATTTCAAAATGTCATTTAAATATAATATTAAAAATTTAAATTTTACTTTATTACATGGGAACAAAAATGGAAGTCATAGAGAAATTAGTTCAATTCAATAAATTGTATTATAATTTTTAGCCTACTATAACATTGTATAATTATTTTAGAGTAAAAATCTATAATGTAAATTTTGTGGAAATTCATTGTACAGTATATATATATATATATATATATATATATATATATATATATATATATATATATATATATATATATATATATATATATATATATACATATAAAAGTATTCTTGACTGGTGGTGTACAGGTGACACGCAGCCTTACTGACCCTCGTCTAGTTAATACTCTTTAAGCCCCATTAACGTATTAGTAACCAGGAGGATATATATATACAATGAAGTGCATATATCTGTGTATATACGAGCACAAAGAGAGCTTGCTTTAATTCCCAATTTAAGTATATTATCCTTGTTTAGTGGTGAGTAGAGGACATACAGCCTTAATAACCCTCGTGTAATCGATAGACTTTCAACCCAATTAACCAATCAACCACTTTTAAAGGTATATATATATATATATATATATATATATATATGCACATTTAGGCTTTTAATGTACACAAAATGCATTCGTGTCTGGAAAATGAAATGATTTATATAATGCAACATATAATTATCTTTAATTTAAATAGTATCTAGAAAATAAGGATTATCAAGTGTCTTATTTAAACAACTAAGCTTTTGACAAACCAGTTCACTTTCTAGCAGGTTGCAGTAGCCTGCCATACATCACACTGCCTATAAATCTAACCCCCTTGAGGTTAGTGTCCTCAGATTCCTCTTAGAATTCCTGTTGTTCTAGGCGGGGGAAGCAAGGATTTCCTTTGGTAAGATTTACGGATCTTAGCTATTGATTCTGACGGGAATGTTGAGTACTACGCAAGAATTCCTAAGATGTATTGGGACCCCAGACAGGTGGTATGTGTGTGAGAGTATACGCTAATTCTGGCGTATTTTAAGCACTCTTAGGAATAGAGGTGAATGGCGTATTGCCATCATAAAGGAAGAAGAGGCTTAGTAGAGGCAGTTTTGACTGGGACGACGTTTTGCTCAGTGTGGAGGGTAATCAAGTCACAACTTAAAAAAGCTCTACATAGAGTGAAACATAAGGTAATAAAGCTCTACATAGAGAAACGACTTGATAAAGCTCTAAAAACCGCCAAATATGACTTGATAAAGCGCTACACAGGGCGAAACGTTGTCCCAACGTTGTTATGCAACCAGGCTTATCCATCTCCCTCAAGAATGTCAACAAGATATTGGTAAATTCATCTACATAGATTTTCTATATACCTCTTACGTTTTTTGCTGTACGCTAAGTACATTAACATATTCTAGCAGAGTGTTGGAAAATCTAGTTTTATAAGGCTGTCCCGTAGCTCAGTTGGTTACGCACTCTCCTTGCACATTGGGTGTCCGTGGTTCGATCCCCAGTATGGGTGGAAACATTGGGCATGTTTCCTTAAGATGTTTTCTGTCCCTTTTCTCCTAGCAGCAAGTAGGTACCTGGGTGTTAGTCACCTTGTGTCCATATTCACCTAGCAGTAAGTAGGTATCTAGGTGGTAGTCGACTGGTGTGGGTCGCATCTTGAGGGACAAAATTAACCCAAGTTGCCCGAAATGCTCTGCATAACAAGCTTTCTATATAGTATGTCACTGAAGTCAGCTATGGTCTGTATAAGTTGTGCCATACACTTGTAGAAATAATAATAATAATAATAATAATAATAATAATAATAATTATTATTATTATTATTATTATTATTATTATTATTAATTATTATTATTATTATTATTTATCTCCAAAGGGAGAGAAGTCTGCCATTCCAATTTTTGTAACGAATTAGATGCATGAGCAGTGTGCTACTGGCCTATTCTATAGGATACTTACACAGTGGTTATAAAAGTTTAAGTTATACCTGAAATATTCCATCAGGGAGGATGCCATACACAGTGCTGAAATGTGTCAGAGCTGGGAGACTTCAGTAGGCCCGTGAGGATAGGGCCAGGTATTCTATCATGGGTTTAACTACTCTGGAAGCCTCAAAGGCTTCCTTCCAGGAGAACTGGAGTTGAAGATATATTTAAATGCAAATCAACATAATAGTATTAGAAGTTTCTTAGATTATTGGAGTGATTGTTTGTGTTTTGTGTACTCTCACCTACGTGTGGTTGCAGGGGTCGAGTCACAGCTCCTGTGTGTGTGTGTATATATATATATACTTACCTATTTGAACTCACCTATTTGTAATTACTAGGATTGAGACATAGCTCCTGACCCCGCCTCTTCAACTTCCTGACAACTTTATGACTGAAGTGTACTCACCTATTTGTACTCACCTATTTGTGGTTGCAGGGGTCGATTCATAGCTCCTGGCCCCGCCTCTTCACTGATTGCTACTAGGTCCTCTCTCTCCCTGCTCCATGAGCTTTATCAAACCTAGTCTTAAAACTATGTATGGTTCCTGCCTCCACTATGTCGCTTTCTAAGCTATTCCACTTCCTGACAACTCTATGACTGAAGAAATACTTCCTAACATCCCTTTGACTCATAGGAGTCTTCAACTTCCAATTGTGACCCCTTGTTTCTGTGTCCCCTCTCTGGAACATCTTGTCTCTGTCCACCTTATCTATTCCTCGCAGTATTTTATATGTCGTTATCATGTCTCCCCTAACCCTCCTGTCCTCTAGTGTCGTCAGGCCGATTTCCCTTAACCTTTCTTCGTAGGACAATCCCCTTAGCTCTAGGACTAGTCTTGTTGCAAACCTTTGCACTTTCTCTAATTTCTTGACGTGCTTGACCAGGTGTGGGTTCCAAACTGGTGCTGCATACTCCAGTATGGGCCTGACGTATATGGTACACAGAGTCTTGAATGATTCCAGTGAGGTATTGGAACGCTATTCTTAGGTTTGCCAGCCGCCCGTATGCTGCAGCAGTTATCTGATTGATGTGTGCCTCATTAGATGTGCTCGGTATTATACTCACCCCAAGATCTTTTTCTTTGAGTGAGGTTTGCAGTCTTTGGCCACCTAGACTATACTCTGTCTGCGGTCTTCTTTGCCCTTCCCCGATATTCATGACTTTACATTTGGCAGGGTTAAATTCAAGGAGCCAGTTACTGGACCAGGCTTGTAGCCTGTCCAGGTCTCTTTGTAGTCCTGCCTGATCCTCGACTGATTTGATTCTTCTCATTAACTTCACATCATCTGCAAACAGGGACACTTCTGAGTCTATCCCTTCCGTTATGTCATTCACATATACCAAAAACAGTACAGGTCCTAGGACTGACCCTTGTGGAACTCCACTCGTCACAGGTGCCCACTCTGACATCTCGTCACGTACCATGACTCGTTGTTGCCTCCCTGTCAGATATTCTCTGATCCATTTCAGTGCTTTTCCTGTTACGTGTGCCTGATCCTCTAGCTTTTGCATTAATCTCTTGTGAGGAACTGTGTCGAACGCCTTCTTGCAGTCCAAAAAAATGCAGTCTATCCACCCCTCTCTCTCGTTATCTTGTCATAAAACTCCAGTAGGTTTGTGACACAGGATTTTCCTTCCCTGAAACCGTGCTGGTTGTCGTTTATAAGCTTGTGTCTTTCTAGGTGCTCCACCACTCTCCTCCTGATGATCTTCTCCATGACTTTGCATACTATACACGTCAGTGACACAGGTCTGTAGTTTAGTGCCTCGTGTCTGTCTCCTTTCTTAAAAATTGGGACTACATTTGCCATCTTCCATACCTCAGGTAGTTGCCCAGTTTCAATGGATGTGTTGAAGATTTGTGTTAGTGGCACACACAACATCTCTGCTCCCTCTCTAAGGACCCACGGAAAAATGTTGTCCGGTCCCACCGCTTTTGAGGTATCAAGTTCACATAGCAGCTTCTTCACCTCCTCCTCCTCGGTTGTGTGTATTTCATCCAGCACTTGTTGGTATACCTCCCTATTCTGAATTCCTGGAGTCCTTCCTGTCTCCTCTGTAAATACTTCTTTAAATCTCATATTGAGCTCCTCACATACCTCTTGGTCGTTTATTGTGAACTCCCCACCTGAAGTGTGTGTGTGTGTGTTTCTGTACTCACCTATTTGTGGCTGCAGGAGTCGATTCATAGCTCATGGCCCCGCCTCTTCACTGATCGCTACTAGGTCCTCTCTCTCTCCGTGCTCCCTGTGTGTGTGTACTCACCTAATTGTACTCACCTAATTGTGGTTGCAGGGGTCGAGACTCAGCTCCTGGCCCCGCCTCTTCGCTGTCCGCTACTGGGTCTCTGCTCTCCCTGCTCCATGAGCTCTATCATATCTCGTCTTAAAACTATGTATGGTTCCTGCCTCCACTATGTGTGTGTGTGTGTGTGTGTGTGTGTGTGAGCAGTATACGACCCTTGCATGACAAACAAAGCGTCAAGTTTGAAAAACAACAGCGCAGTTTATGGCGCATAAAACAGACAGAATGTAATTCAGTGGCCATAAAGATTTTATTCGTGTAGAACTGTCAATTAAAAATGTATCAGAAGACAGTGTTGAGGAAGGACTGAGACAGTAAGACGACGCTACTGTACAAATAAACTTCTGTCTCTTTGCGAACGCATCAATGCACATATAACCTTCACATAATAATAATAATAATAATAATAATAATAATAATAATAATAATAATAACAATAATTTTTATTTCTACAAGTACATGATACAACTTATACAGACCATAGCTGACATCAGTGACTTACTATATAATAATAATAATAATAATAATTATTATTATATAAATACACACACACACATCGTTCAAGACACTGTATACCGTGTACGTCAGGCCCATACTAGAGTATGCAGCACCAGTCTGGAACCCACACCTGGTCAAGCATGTCAAGAAATTAGAGAAAGTACAAAGGTTTGCGACAAGGTTAGTTCCACAACTCAGGGGACTGCCCTATGAAGAAAGGTTGAGGGAAATAGGACTAACAACACTGGAGGACAGAAGGGTTAGAGGAGACATGATAACGACATACAAAATACTGCAGGGAATCGACAAGGTAGATAGTGACAGGATGTTTCAGAGAGGGAACACAGAAACAAGGGGACACAACTGGAAGCTGAAGACTCAGATGAGTCAAAGGGATGTTAGGAAGCATTTCTTCAGCCACAGAGTAGTCAGGAAGTGGAATAGTCTAGAGAAAGATATAGTGGAGGCAGGAACCATACATAGTTTTAAGACGAGGTATGATAAAGCTCATGGAGCAGGAGAGCAGAGACCCAGTAGCGGACAGCGAAGAGGCGGGGCCAGGAGCTGAGTCTCGACCCCTGCAACCACAATTAGGCGAGTACAATTAGGTGAGTATATATATATATATATATATATATATATATATATATATATATATATATATATATATATATATATACATATATATATATATATATATATATATATATATATATATATATATATATATATATATATATATATATATATATATATATGCAAAAAGATCACAGTAAACAGGTGATATCAAAATATGTCTTGCATATATATATATATATATATATATATATATATATATATATATATATATATATATATATATATATATGCTAGGAATTCGCAAGAGCAGGCGAAATATTCACAAACACTGATCTCTGGCCGACGGAGACTCGAACCTACGAACCTCATGACAAGGTACGCAGTGCTTTGCAGGGGATGAGATGAAAAGCTGTAAGCCTCCTGCCTGAAAGCTGGCTGCCTTGGAATAACATCTAGCGAAAGCTGGATGCCAAGGTATTGGACCAGTGTGGTACGGTCGGCAAAGCACTGCTTTTGTCATGAGGTTCGTAGGTTCGAGTCTCCGTCGGCCAGAGATCAGTGTTTTATATATATATATATATATATATATATATATATATATATATATATATATATATATATATATATATTTCATCACAGAAGGAAAATCAAGCGACGATACGTCTAGTAACGAGGTTTTAGGGGAATGAATAAGAAACGTTGAAAAAGCAACGTTGAAAAAGGAACGTTGAAAAAGGAACGTTGAAAAAGGAACGTTGAAAAAGAAACGTTGAAAAAGCAACGTTGAAATAGAAACGTCTGTAAGTGTGAGGTTGACCCCTTCACCCTCCACCGATGGTGAAGGGGTCAGCCTCCAGGCTGCCAAAGTGCCTCTTGGACGCCGTGTTGGAGGAAGTGGTCCAAGGACGACCTTGAATGTGGAGGGTCGAGTTGAGGGGCCAGTAGAATGAAGTTCCCGTGTTGTAATGCACTCCCATGTACGTATTCACGGACACGTGCTCTCTCTCTCTCTCTCTGTGGGTGTGGGTAGATGTTCGTCCCAGTGAGGTGTATCAATGTAATGAAATGTCGTTTTAACAAGGCAGTTTTAATGGTTAGACCAGGATAATGGTAGTAGTGCTGGTGTTGTTAGTTGTAGTAGTAGGGGTAGTAGTAGTGGTGGTAGTAGTAGTGGTGGTGGTAGAAGTAGTGCTGATAGTAGTAGTGCTGGTAGTAGTAGTGGTGGTGGTAATAGTGATAGCAGTGCTGGGTAGTAGAGTAGTAGTGGTAGAGCTAACAGTAGTAGAGTAGTATGTATTAGTATGGAACAGTCAGTATTAAACGAAGCAGTTAGCTGGTATAGCAACCAGCTAGTAATGGACGTCGAGTAGTAAACTTAGTGTAAGTAGTATACTGGGTGAGTATTACCTACCATGGCACACCAGCCTCGAGTATCCACAACCACCATGGCACCACACCAGTCTCGAGTATTCACAACCACCATGGCACCACACCAGTCTCGAGTATTCACAACCACCATGGCACCACACCAGTCTCGAGTATCACAACCACCATGGCACCACACCAGCCTCGAGTATTCACAACCACCTGGACAACAGTTCAAGTATTGAACTCATGCAAACCAGCCTCGAGTATACCCTGAAATAGCTCAATATTCATATAAATATCCAAGTAGTTTCATAACCACCATGCACACCAGTCTCGAGTATCACAACCACCATGGCACCACACCAGCTCGAGTATTCACAACCACCATGGCACCACACCAGTCTCGAGTATTCACAACCACCATGGCACCACACCAGTCTCGAGTATTCACAACCACCATGGCACCACACCAGCCTCGAGTATCCACAACCACCTGAGACTGTTCAATATATTTGAACTATGCAAATATACCCATGACTTACCTCTGAGTATTTCCTTTAAATACTCAATATTTCATATAAATACCCAATATTTCCGTAAAAAATTTAACGTTCGTGAGGAAGCGCTAAACCCTTGGACCCCGTGCATATGTGAGGGGTTTTAATGCGAGGAAAGGGAGGACAGCTCTCTTTCTTTGGATCAAGAGCCTTTGAAAAGCATCGACTCACAAGTATTGAAAGCGAACTGGTCCATTATTGTTTGTCTATTGTGGTCTATTAGTGGATCTATTATGGTATATTGCCATAATAGACCACGGTAGCACATAAGCTTTTATTATTGTGATGAACTTTTGTCTGTGATTTCTTTGAAGCTGACTACTGAGCTTTCTCCCATTGAGATAAAGTAAGAGAGGTAATAGTTACTTTCTCTTTCTCTCACTCTGTTTTCTCTAACTTTCTTTTCTCTCAGTCTCTTTCAGTTTTTTTAGAGGCTTTTAATGAGGTTACTCACCTAATTGTTGTTGCAGGGGTCGATTCATAGCTCCTGGCCCCGCCTCTTCACTGGTCGCTACTGTGTCACTAACTCCCTGCTCTGTGAGCTTTATCATACCTCTTCTTAAAGCTATGTATGGATTCTGCCTCCACTACATCCACTATATGTGTGTGTGTGTCAGGAAACTTGGCAGCAAATCTTTAATACGGCCTCATAACATTAAATCCGCCAATGCCTCTCTAACCCCATTCATGGGTTTTGCTTATTTATGTGCGTGTATTCGTGTGATTTTAAGCTCCTCCCCCCATACCATTATTTGTATTCCATACAAAAACGAAGAATAATATCCTCAATGGTTTGTGTGACGTCATTTTACATCACACACACACACACACACACACACACACACACACACACACACACACACACACACACACACACAGGAGCTATGAATCGACCCCTGCAACCTCAATTAGGTGAGTACACACACAGGGATGTTAGGAAGTATTTCTTCAGTAACAGAGTTGTCAGGAAATGGAATAGTCTGGGAAGTGATGTAGTGGAGGCAAGAACTACACATAGCTTTAAGAAGAGGTATGATAAAGCTCATGGAGTAGGGAGAGTGACCCAGTAGCGACCAGTGAAGAGGCGGGGCCAGGAGCTGTGAATCGACCCCTGCAACCACAACTAGGCGAGTACACACACACACACACACACACACACACACACACACACACACACTGGCAATCTCCTTACAACCCTCTAAATTTACCTACAACAGCATTCAATACCTTTCTTTCCAACTCTACTCTTTATAATAACAATGCCTGAAAGTCCCCTTCATAAATAGTGACCCAATCACATAGAAGATAGAGGTATGACAACCCGGTTACAATAGCAATCACAGAAACTAAAACGTTGGTGGTGCTATCAGACAATATACCCAGAGTGGACAGACCTGAGAGTGCAAAATTATTGATGAAGGAGCAATGGAGGTTTCACGAGATAGACAGGAAATTGTAGTGGAGTCGCAGATTATGTATTACGAATGACAGCTGGACAGGAAAGCTGTAAATACATATGGTGTTCTTGCACAAATATTTACCAAATAAGACATCATTTCAAGAAATTAGGAATAGGACTAGGTAAAGCAGTCGTATCTAGAGAAATCCTTGTGAATACAGTGAGTATATTACAAAGAATAAGCAGCTTCTTCAGTCAGCCTTGTCAAGAATATAGGTGTGGGTGGCATCCTGGGGACAAGATTAACCTAAGATGCCTAAGTGCTCTGCATAACCAGGGGCTTTCTATATAGTGTGTCAAGAAGACTGAATTAGAGAAGTAATGGCCAGATGTAGTATTCGACCAGAGAACATCAGTTGTAAAGAATTACTGAGAGATCATATTACTTCCATTGTGGTCCTTAATCTTGTCCCCCAGGATGCCACCCACACCAGTCGACTAACACCCAGGTACCTACTTGCTTGCTAGGTGAACGGAGACAGCAAATGCCTTAAGTAAACACGTCCTAATGTTTCCACCTGTGCCGGGATCGAACCACGGACACCCAGTGTGCGAGGCGAGAGCGTTGTCTACCAGGCCACGGTTATAGATTAGCATCTCCGTATGATACAAAGGCTCTTCCTCCAAAAACCTGACTCAAATTCCCCGGCGTTTCATCCTCTCAACAAAACTCAAAATACATTGAGCGACAAGTTAAAAATACTATGATATGTTGGGCTGGGTGAAGTCTAGCCAGGCAGGTCCTGTCCTCGTATATTCAGAGATAAATTTGAAGCCTTTTTGGGCAAGGAATGTCTCCGGAACTTTAATGTTATGACCGCTAGGCGTTGGACCAACTTTTAGCAATCATAGGCCCAAATGGAGAAAACTTTGATCAAGTTAGTTTTATTATGATTTAAAGTTGGGGTGTATGAGCAGTTTTGTGCGGGTTGGGTCTTTGGGAAGAGTGGGAGATTCCCTTGCTTGTTTGGGCCTTGATGCTGGGACCTTGTTACCTTGGCATGGGGGGCCCCTAATGTGTAAACAGTGAGCCAGGAAGACTACCCTTAGGACTCTGATGTGGAAACCCTATTATGGAGGCCCTGGGGATTTTAATTAATGTAAGGGCCCTGGGGACTTGTACGTAAGGGTCCTGTGGACTTTAACGTGAGGGCTCTAAGATCCTAGGGATCTTTACTGAAGGCCCCGATGATTTTAACATAAGGGCCCTGGGGACCCCCCCAACGTGAGGACCCTGGGGACCCCTATGTGAGACTTCCTTTCGTGAATGATTGTGGGTTTTTTTTGTCATTGCAAGAGCAGAGTAAATCTTTCATTTCCCCGTCTTCAGAGAAAGAGAGGAAAGAAACGGAAGGAGAGGAAGGGGGAAATAGAAGAAGAAAAAACGCGAGGGAAGCAGAGGAAGGAGGGCAGAAAGGAGAGGGAAGGAAGGAAGAAGGGGTGAAAGGAATGTCTCACATCAAGAATGTAAACAAACTTCAGAGAAGGGGAATTTCCTTTCTTTAACTTCAGTCCAGGGAATTTGCATTTCAAAGCATTCATCTCTCTTCTCCCTTCCCCTCCCTTTCCTTCCCTTTAACCCTCATGTTCTTTCCCCTTTCATTGTGCCCCTTCTCCCTCTTACTGTTCTCCCTCTCCCACAATCCTCTACCTCTACCCGCGGCCCGGTCCGTGACCAGGCCTCGTGGCGGAAAAGGATCTAATCAACCAGGCTGTTACTGTTGGCCGCACGTAAACCGACGTAGGAACCACAGCCCGGCTGGTCAGGTACTGACTTTAGGTGTCTGTCCAGCTCCCTCTTGAAGACAGCCAGGGGTCTATTGGTAATCCCCCTTATGTATGCTGGGAGTGGACACAGTCGTTCTATGTATGTGTGTTTCACACCCGCCGTCTCCCACAGAGGTAGGCTAATACCTAAGAAAAGGAAAACGCATTAACCGTCATTCATTCAATCGCTATCTTGCCTGAAAGGTGTTGATGTCACAGTTCAGATGACTCTGAACTGCAACACTATCACTCCCTCAGAGTGCAGGCACTATAGTTTTCCACTTCCAGGACTCGAGTCCTGCTATACGTATTACCTTGCTCACACTCCAACAGCACGTCAACTCACCAAAACCACTTGCCTCCAGTCACGCAAGCATGTTAGATGTTCAAGCATATATCATTCAAAACCTTTATTAAACGACCCCTACCTCTTTTTTCTCTCCTCCTGGAGTTACCTGGAGTTTACCTGGAGAGAGTTCCGGGGATCAACGCCCTCGCGGCCCGGTCTGTGACCAGGCCTCATTGTGGATCAGAGCCTGATCAACCAGGCTGTTACTGCTGGCCGCATGCAGTCCGACGTACGAACCACAGCCCGGCTGGTCAGGTACTGACTTTAGGTGCCTGTCCAGTGCCTGCTTGAAGACAGCCATGGGTCTATTGTTAATCCCCCTTATGTACGCTGGGAGGCTGTTGAACAGTCTCGGACCCCTTACACTTATTGTGTTGTCTCTCAACGTGCTAGTGGCACCCCTGCTTTTCATTGAAGGGATGTTGCATCGTCTGCCGAGTCTTTTGCTTTCGTAGGGAGTGACTCTCGTGTGCAAGTTTGGTACTAATCCCTCTAGGATTTTCCAAGTGTATATAATAATGTATCTCTCCCGCCTGCGTTCTAAGGTGTACAGGTTTAGGAACTTCAAGCGTTCCCAGTAATTGAGGTGGTTTATCGCAGTTATGCGTGCCTTGAAGGTCCTCTGCACATTTTCTAGTTCCGAAAATGTGCAGAGTGTGTGCAGCAATATTCCAGCCTAGATAGAACAAGCGACCTGAAAAGTGTCATCATGGGCTTGGCATCCCTGGTTTTGAAGGTTCTCATTAACCATTCTATCATTTTTCTAGCAGATGCGATTGCTATAGTGTTATGGTCCTTGAAGGTGAGATCCTCTGTCATGATCACTCCCAGGTCTTTGACATTAGTTTTTCGCTCTATTGTGTGGTTGGAATTTGTTATATACTCCGATGAGATTTTAATTTCCTCACGTTTTCCATATCGGAGTAATTGAAATTTTTCATCATTGAACTTCATATTGTTTTCTGCAGCCCATTTAAAAATTTGGTTTATGTCTGCTTGGAGTCTTGCAGTGTCTTCAACGGTGGACACTGTCATGCAGATTCGGGTGTCATCTGCAAAGGAAGACACGGCACTGTGGCTTATATCCCTGTCTATGTCCGATATGAGGATGAGGAACAGGATGGGAGCGAGTACTGTGCCTTGTGGAACAGAGCTTTTCACCGTGGCCGCCTCAGACTTTACTCTGTTGACTACTACTCTTTGTGTTCTACTTGTTAAGAAATTATAGATCCATCTACCAACTTTTCCTGTTATTCCTTTATCACGCATTTTGTGTGCTATTACACCATGGTCACACTTATCAAAGGCTTTTGCAAAGTCTGTGTATATAACATCTGCATTCTGTTTGTCTTCTAGAGCATCCAGGACCTTGTCGTAGTGGTCCAGTAGTTGGAACAGACAGGAGCGACCTGCTCTAAACCCATGCTGCCCTGGGTTGTATAATTGATGGGTATCAAGATGGGTGGCGATCTTGCTTCTTAGAACCCTTTCAAAGATTTTTATGATATGGGACGTTAGCGCTATTGGTCTGTAGTTCTTTGCTCCTCAAATATATTATTATTATTATTATTATTATTATTATTATTATTATTATTATTATTATTTGTATTATTATTATTATTATTATTTAAAATGCAAATCCAAAGTTCCTTCAAGGAAGAGAACAGCTCTATTTCCTCGCATCAAGAGCTCCCCCCACCCTCACCATCTTGAATGGTCCGGACCGGTTATGGTCTGGCTGGTCACGACCCAAGGGAAGGCAATCTTCGTACCTGAGAGGTCCTGGACCGTCTTGGGAAATGGTCTTTCGTACGTGAGGTGAAACCTGCATGGTCTTCTGAGGATAGTAGATGCTCCTTTATATCGGGATAGTGGGAGATTAAGATAAATAGATAGATACATGACTTGATAGTTCTTTTCAGTAGATAGTAGATAGTACTTTTAGATGGTAGACTTTTATCAAGTTATGTTTCACTCTGTGTAGAGCTTTCTTCTTCTTCTTCTTCTTCTTCTTCTTTCTTCTTCTTCTTCTTCTTCTTCTTCTTCTTCTTATTCTTATTCTTATTATTATTATTATTATTATTATTAAAAGAGCTGTTTCCCCTCATAATAATAATGACAAAGCTTTTCAAAGAGTGAAACATGATAAAGCTCTACACAGAGTGAAACATGATAAAGCTCTACACAGAGTGAAACATGATAAAGCTCTACACAGAGTGAAACATGATAAAGCTCTACACAGAGTGAAACATGATAAAGCTCTACACAGAGTGATACATGATAAAGCTCTACACAGAGTGAAACATGATAAAGCTCTACACAAAGTGAAACATGATAATGCTCTACACAGAGTGAAACATGATAATGCTCTACACAGAGTGAAACATGATAAAGCTCTACACAGTGAAACATGATAAAGCTCTACACAGAGTGAAACATGATAAAGCTCTACACAGAGTGAAACATGATGAAGCTCTACACAGAGTGAAACATGATAAAGCTCTACACAGAGTGAAACATGATAAAGCTCTACACAGTGAAACATTATAAAGCTCTACACAGAGTGAAACATTATAAAGCTCTACACAGAGTGATACATGATAAAGCTCTACACAGAATGAAACATGATAAAGCTCTACACAGAGTGAAACATGATAAAGCTCTACACAGAGGGAAACATGATGAAGCTCTACACAGTGAAACATGATAAAGCTCTACACAGAGTGATACATGATAAAGCTCTACACAGAGTGAAACATGATAAAGCTCTACACAAAGTGAAACATGATAATGCTCTACAGAGTGAAACATGATAATGCTCTACACAGAGTGAAACATGATAAAGCTCTACACAGTGAAACATGATAAAGCTCTACACAGAGTGAAACATGATAAAGCTCTACACAGAGTGAAACATGATGAAGCTCTACACAGAGTGAAACATGATAAAGCTCTAGAGTGAAACATGATAGAGCTCTAGAGTGAAAAAAGATAGAGCTCTAGAGTGAAAAATGATAAAGCTCTAGAGTGAACCATGATAAAGCTCTAGAGTGAAACATGATAGAGCTCTAGAGTGAACCATGATAGAGCTCTAGAGTGAAACAAGATAGAGCTCTAGAGTGAAAAATGATAAAGCTCTAGAATGAACCATGATAAAGCTCTAGAGTGAAACATGATAGAGCTCTATAGTTAACCATGATAGAGCTCTAGAGTGAAAAATGATAAAGCTCTAGAGTGAACCATGATAAAGCTCTAGAGTGAAACATGATAGAGCTCTATAGTTAACCATGATAGAGCTCTAGAGTGAAACATGATAAAGCTCTAGAGGGAAACATGACTTGTCAAGGTATATATACACTGACAGGTACATATATATTATATGTATGTATATATATATATATATATATATATATATATATATATATATATATATATATATATATATATATATATATATATAATAATAATAATAATATTTATTTGGACATGATACAAAGAATTACATTTGGTTATTGAGATTACATGAGGTGTACATGCCAAAGCCCTAGTATGCAGGGCATTTTGGGCAGACTTAAAATTAACTTAAAACTAGATTGTAAGAATTATTGTAGATAGTATACAATGAGTAAAGGTGAGTATTTAAGCTATGAAATTTGAACATAGTTTTGTACTTTTGTCTTCATTATAAAATTAATTAAATCAGATTAAACAAATTAAAGCAATAGTAATAATAAAATAATAAAAAGTTATGGTTGATAATTTATAAAATAAGTAAAGTTGCTTATCTAAGTTTTAAAGTTTGAATATAAGTTGAACATATCAATTAATTGTAGCAATTTATTGCAGCAATGCAACTAATTGAGTGAGATAACAATTTAAAACAATTAATTGCATTGCAGTTAGTTTACGTGGTCATTATAATGTAAGTGTTGTGGGAATAATTAGCTAAGTAAGTATTATTCATAACAGGTTTTACATTCATTCAGTCGTTCATTCATACATTACATTGACTTTAAAGTCAGGTTTTACATTAAGTGATTATTCTACTTTGCTGGGAATGGTTGATATGGAGCAATTATCTTTGGGTGAGAAGGTGGTTTTTAGCATCGTTTTGAATTGGGGTACAGGTAGGGTTTCTTTGGCAATGACAGGTAATGAATTCCAAATTTTCGTGCCTTTTATGTGCATTGAGTTTTTACATAGTGTTAGGTGGACACGGGGAACATCGAGGAGTGATCTGTGTCTAGTGTTATGGTCATGTGTCCTGTTAAAATTAGTAAGGAGAAGTTTGAGTGGTGGGTTAATATCTGCATAGAGTGTTCTATGTATGTAATAGGCACAGTCAAAAGTATGGATGTCTTGTATGGTGAGTAAGTTTAGGTTTTGAATATTGGTGGACTATGTTGCCTGGAGTGAGAATTTGTTATCATTCTAACTGCTGCCTTTTGTTGTGTTATTAGTGGTCTGAGATGAGATATATATATATATATATATATATATATATATATATATATATATATATATATATATATATATATATATATATATATATATATAATAGAGCTCTAGAGTGAAACATGATAAAGCTCTAGAGTGAAACAAGAGAGAGCTCTAGCGTGAAATATGATAAAGCTCTAGAGTGAAACATGATAGAGCTCTAGAGTGAAACAAGATAGAGCTCTAGAGTGAAACATGATAGAGCTCTAGAGTGAAACAAGATAGAGCTCTAGAGTGAACCATGATAAAGCTCTAGAGTGAAACATGATAGAGCTCTAGAGTGAACCATGATAGAGCTCTAGAGTGAAACATGATAGAGCTCTAGAGTGAACCATGATAGAGCTCTAGAGTGAAACATGATAAAGCTCTAGAGTGAAACATGACTTGTCAAGGTATATATACACTGACAGGTACATATATATTATATTATATATATATATATATATATATATATATATATATATATATATATATATATATATATATCAGTGTATATACACTGACAGGTATACCTCTCAATGTATATACACTGACAGGTATACCTCTCAGTGTATATACACTGACAGGTATACCTCTCAATGTATATACACTGACAGGTATACCTCTCAGTGTATATACACTGACAGGTATACCTCTCAGTGTATATACACTGACAGGTATACCTCTCAGTGTATACACTGACAGGTATACCTCTCAGTGTACATACACTGACAGGTATACCTCTCAGTGTATATACACTGACAGGTATACCTCTCAGTGTATACACTGACAGGTATACCTCTCAGTGTACATACACTGACAGGTATATATACCTCTCAGTGTATATACACTGAGAGTTTAATGTAAACACCATTTAAGGTATTAAATTAGTGGTGTTGACGTAGTGAGGTGGAGCTTATTAACGACCCTGGTGTAGAGGAGGCCACACCAGCAGCTCTATTAAGTAGCAACCAAGGTGGTGCCAGGGAAGACCCTCTCTTTCTGGCACCACTTCCCAACCACTAAACACAAGACCATGTGTGTACTCACCTATCTAATTGTGGTTGCAGGGTCGAGTCATAGCTCCTGGCCCCGTGTGTGTACGTGTGTGTACTTTTTGATACGGACTTGGGAAGCTAGCCAAATACAGTAGATCTATTTTATTGTGTTGATTGCTACCCTCACAGAATATTACCTGGTATTACCAGCTACCCTCACAGAATATTACCTGGTATTACCAGTTACCCTCACAGAATATTACCTGATATTACCAGCTACCCTCACAGAATATTACCTGGTATTACCAGTTACCCTCACAGTATATTACGTGGTATTACCAGTTACCCTCACAGTATATTACGTGGTATTACCAGTTACCCTCACAGTATATTACCTGGTATTACCAGCTACCCTCACAGAATATTACCTGGTATTACCAGTTACCCTCACAGTATATTACCTGGTATTACCAGTTACCCTCACAGAATATTACCTGGTATTACCAGCTACCCTCACAGTATATTAATACTTACCCTCACAGTATATTACCTGGTATTACCAGTTACGCTCACAGTATATTACCTGGTATTACCAGCTACCCTCACATAATATTACCTTGTATTACCAGCTACCCTCACAGTATATTACCAGTTACCCTCACAGTATATTACCTGGCTTTAACAGTTACCCTCACAGTATATTACCTGGTATTACCAGTTACCCTCACAGTATATTACCTGGCTTTACCAGTTACCTACAGTATTACCGGGATATTACAGTTACCCTCACAGTATATTACCTGGTATTACCAGTTACCTCACAGTATCTTACCTGGTATACCAGTTACCCTCACAGATTAACCTATTAGCAAACAACTTCGTCAACCACTTCAAACAACTTCGTCAACCCTGGCAAACAACTTGTCAACCTGGCAAACAACTTCGTCAACCCTGGCAAACAACTTCGACAACCCTGGCAAACAACTTCGTCAACATTAACAAACAACTTCGTCAACCCTAACAAACAACTTCGACAACCCTGGCAAACAACTTCGACAACCCTGGCAAACAACTTCGTCAACCCTGGCAAACAACTTCGACAACCCTGGCAAACAACTTCGTCAACCCTGGCAAACAACTTCGACATCTCTGGTAAACAACTTCGACAACCCTGGCAAACAACTTCGTCAACCCTTTGTCAACCCAGGCAAACAACTTCGTCAACCCTGGTAAACAACTTCGTCAACCCTGGTAAACAACTTCTTCAACTCTGGAAAACAACTTCGTCAACCCTGGTAAACAACTTCAACTCTGGCAAACAACTTCGTCAACCCTGGCAAACAACTTCATCAACACTAGCAAACAACTTCGTCAACCCTAACAAACAACTTCGTCAACCCTAACAAACAACTTCGACAACCCTGGCAAACAACTTCATCAACACTGGAAAACAACTTCGTCAACCCTGGCAAACAACTTCGACAACCCTGGCAAACAACTTCGTCAACCCTGGTAAACAACTTCGACAACCCTGGCAAACAACTTTGTCAACCCTGGCAAACAACTTCGACAACCCTGGCAAACAACTTCGACAATCCTGGCAAACTTCGACAACCCTGGCAAACAACTTCGACAACCCTAGCAAACAACTTCGACAACCCTAGCAAACAACTTCGACAACCCTGGCAAACAACTTCGACAACCCTGGCAAACTTCGACAACCCTGGCAAACAACTTCGACAACCCTGGCATACAATTTCGACAACCCTGGCAAACAACTTCGACAACCCTGGCAAACTTCGACAACCTTGGCAAACAACTTGGACAACCCTGGCAAACAACTTCGACAACCCTGACAAACTACGACAACCCTGGCAAACTTCGACAACCCTGGCAAACAACTTCGACAACCCTGGCAAACAACTTCGACAACCCTGGACAATACCTAACTTCGACAACCTTGGCAAACAACTTCGACAACCCTGGCAAACAACTTCGACAACCCTGGCAAACTTCGACAACCCTGGCACAACTACACCCTGGCACGACACCCTGGCAACAACTTCGACAACCCTGGCAAACTTCGACAACCCTGGAAACAACTTCGACAACCCTGGCAAACCCAACCTTGCAACTGACAACCCTGGCAAACAACTTCGACAACCCTGGCAAACCTTCGACAACCTGGCAACAACTTCGACAACCCTGGCAAACAACTTCGACAACCCTGGCAAACAACTTCGACAACCCTGGCAAACTTCGACAACCTTGGAAAACAACTTCGACAACCCTGGCAAACAACTTCGACAACCCTGCAAACTTCGACAACCCTGGCAAACAACTTCGACAACCCTGGCAAACTTCGACAACCCTGGCAAACAACTTCGACAACCCTGGCAAACAACTTCGACAACCCTGGCAAACTTCGACAACCCTGGCAAACAACTTCGACAACCCTGGCAAACTTGACAACCCTGGAAAACTTCGACAACCCTGGAAAACAACTTCGACAACCCTGGCAAACAACTTCGACAACCCTGGCAAACAACTTCGACAACCCTGGCAAACAACTTCGACTACCCTGGCAAACAACTTCGACAACCTTGGCAAACAACTTCGACAACCCTGGCAAACAACTTCGACAACTCTGGCAAACAACTTCGACAACCTGGCAAACAACTTCGACAACCCTGGCAAACAACTTCGACAACCCTGGCAAACAACTTCGACAACCCTGACAAACAACTTCGACAACCCTGGCAAACAACTTCGACAACTCTGGCAAACAACTTCGACAACCCTGGCAAACAACTTCGACAACCCTGGCAAACTTCGACAACCCTGGCAAACAACTTCGACAACCCTGGCAAACAACTTCGACAACCCTGGCAAACAACTTCGACAACCCTGGCAAACAACTTCGACAACCCTGGCAAACAACTTCGACAACCCTGGCAAACAACTTCGACAACCCTGGCAAACAACTTCGACAACCTGGCAAACAACTTCGACAACCTGGCAAACAACTTCGACAACCCTGGCAAACAACTTCGACAACCCTGGCAAACAACTTCGACAACCCTGGCAAACAACTTCGACAACCCTGGCAAACAACTTCGACAACCCTGGCAAACAACTTCGACAACCCTGGCAAACAACTTCGACAACCTGGCAACAACTGACAACCTGGCAAACAACTTCGACAACCCTGGCAAACAACTTCGACAACCCTGGCAAACAACTTCGACAACCTTGGCAAACAACTTCGACAACCCTGGCAAACAACTTCGACAACCCTGGCAAACAACTTCGACAACCCTGGCAAACAACTTCGACAACCCTGGCAAACAACTTCGACAACCCTGGCAAACAACTTCGACAACCATTACCAAGTTTAGAATAATCATTAAGATTTTTTCCTTCTGAGATAGAAGCCACTCCCTGGGGGGGTAAGTTGGGGGGTGAAGCCGGAGGGTTAAGATAGGGGTTAAGCTGGGGGATTAAGCTGGGGAGGTTTAGCTGGGGGATTAAGCTGAGAGGGTTAAGCTGGGGAGTTAAGCTGGAGGATGTATACCTGGAGGATGTGTACCTGGAGGGTGAAGTATACCTGGAGTGTGGAGTATACCTGGAGGGTGGAGTATACCTGGAGGGTGGAGTATACCTGGAGGGTGGAGTATACCTGGAGGGTGGAGTATACCTGGAGGGTGGAGTATACCTGGAGGGTGAAGTATACCTGGAGGGTGGAGTATACCTGGAGGGTGTATACCTGGAGGGTGGAGTATACCTGGAGTGTGGAGTATACCTGGAGGGTGGAGTATACCTGGAGGGTGTATACCTGGAGGGTGGAGTATACCTGGAGGGTGGAGTATACCTGGAGGGTGGAGTATACCTGGAGGGTGGAGTATACCTGGAGGGTGGAGTATACCTGGAGGGTGGAGTATACCTGGAGGGTGGAGTATACCTGGGTGAGTATCCTGAGGGTGGAGTATACCTGGAGGGTGGAGTATACCTGGAGGGTGAAGTATACCTGGAGGGTGGAGTATACCTGGGGTGTGGAGTATACCTGGAGGGTGGAGTATACCTGGAGGGTGGAGTATACCTGGAGGGTGGAGTATACCTGGAGGGTGGAGTATACCTGGAGGGTGGAGTATACCTGGAGTGTGGAGTATACCTGGAGGGTGGAGTATACCTGGAGGGTGGAGTATACCTGGAGGGTGGAGTATACCTGAAGGGTGGAGTATACCTGGAGGGTGGAGTATACCTGGAGGGTGGAGTATACCTGGAGGGTGTTCCGGGGGTCAACGTTCCCGAGGCCTGCTCCATGACAAGGCTCGAATCTGAGGAAAACTTGACCTATGGGAAAGGGTTCTCAGGTTGGACTGCCGGGCGAGACGTATGTGTTAGTTACCTTACACCTACTGTCCCTACTCACCTAGCAGTAAGCAGGTACCTGGGTGTTTAGTGCACTGGTCAACTGAACTGCTGAGGCCAGTGGTCATCTCAGTTCACCTGGCAATACTCCATGGGGAAGTGGAACAGAATTCTTCCTCCGTAAGCCATGCTTAGTCTTTAGAGGCGACTAAAATGCCGGGAGCAAGGGGCTAGTAACCCCTTCTCCAGTATAAATTACTAAATTTAAGAAAAACTTTATAAAGCTGTGGATGTAAAGTACATGGATGTAATGCAGATAAGAAAGAGATGATTGCTAATGTTATGAATGAAAAGAAGTTGGATGCCACAGCTCTCAGTGAAACAAAGCTGTGAAGGGGGTAGGGGAGTTTCAGTGTGGTAAAATAAATGGGATTAAGTCTGAAAAGGTTAGAGCTAAGGAAGGGGTAGCAATAATGTTCAAGGATCAGTTATGGAAGAAGAAGAGGGAATATAAATGTATAAATTCGAGGATTATGTGGATTAAAATAAGAGTTGGATGCAAAGAGTGGGTTATACTAAGTGTTGAATATAATATATTGTAATAGTGAGTTTCTTCTTCCCCTGGTCATCCAACCTTGGTGGGAGACTACCAATGTTAAAATAATAATTATATTATCACAATAATAATTCACAAACACAATAAACACCACAATCATTCACAAACAACATTCACACACTAATCACAACAATCATTCACAAACACTAAACATCACAACAATCATTCACAAACACACTAAACAACACAACAATCATTCACAAACACTAAACATCACAACAATCATTCACAAACACACTAAACATCACAACAATCATTCATAAACACTAAACAACACAACACTCATTTTCAAACACACTAAACATCACAACAATCATTCACAAACACTAAACAACAATCATTCACAAACACACTAAACAACACAACAATCATTCACAAATACTACACATCACAACAATCATTCACAAACACTAAACAACACAACAATCATTCACAAACACTAAACATCACAACAATCATTCACAAACATTAAACATCACAACAATCATTCACAAACACTAAACAACACAACAATCATTCACAAACACTAAACAACACAACAATCATTCACAAACACTAAACATCACAACAATCATTCACAAACACACTAAACATCACAACAAACATTCACAAACACTAAACATCACAACAATCATTCACAAACACACTAAACATCACAACAAACATTCACAAACACTAAACATCACAACAATCATTCACAAACACACTAAACATCACAACAATCATTCACAAACACTAAACAAAACAACAATCATTCACAAACACTAAACATCACAACAATCATTCACAAACACACTAAACATCACAACAATCATTCACAAACACTAAACATCACAACAATCATTCACAAGCACTAAACATCACAACAATCATTCACAAACACTAAACAACACAACAATCATTCACAAACACTAAACAACACAACAATCATTCACAAACACTAAACAACACAACAATCATTCACAAACACTAAACAACAATCATTCACAAACACTAAACATCACAACAATCATTCACAAACACTAAACATCACAACAATCATTCACAAACACACTAAACAACACAACAATCATTCACAAACACTAAACATCACAACAAACATTCACAAACACTAAACATCACAACAATCATTCACAAACACTAAACAACACAATCATTCACAAACACTAAACACAACAATCATTCACAAACACACTAAACATCACAACAATCATTCACAAACACTAAACACAACAATCATTCACAAACACACTAAACATCACAACAATCATTCACAAACACACTAAACATCACAACAATAATTCACAAACACACTAAACATCACAACAATCATTCACAAACACACTAAACATCACAACAATCATTCACAAACACTAAACATCACAACAATCATTCACAAACACAATAAACACCACAACAATAATTCACAAACACACTAAACACCACAACAATCATTCACAAACACACTAAACATCACAACAATCATTCACAAACACTAAACATCACAACAATCATTCACAAACACACTAAACACCACAACAATCATTCACAAACACACTAAACATCACAACAATCATTCACAAACACAAGACTCGCCTCCACACCTTAATGTCCATAAATTATTGAACAGGTGTGTCTCAATGAAGTCACTAGTGAACTATATATAGTGTCCAGGTGTGTGTGTGTGTGTGTGTGTGTGTGTGTACACTCACCTGGTTGTGGTTGCAGGGGTCGATTCACAGTTCCTGGCCCCGCCTCTTCGCTGGTCGCTACTAGGTTATTCTCCCTGCTCCATGAGCTTTATCATACCTCGTCTTAAAACTATGTATGGTTCCTGCCTCCACTACATCACTTGTCAGACTATTCCACTTCCTGACAACTCTATGACTGAAGAAATACTTCCTAACATCCCTTTGACTCAGATGAGTCTTCAACTTTCAATTGTGACCCCTTCAGAGTGCAGGTACTGTACTTCCCACCTCTAGTACTGTAACATCCTCGTCCATCTTGAGAGAGAGAGAGAGAGAGAGAGAGAGAGAGAGAGAGAGAGAGAGAGAGAGAGAGAGAGAGAGAGAGAGAGAGAGAGAGAGAGAGAGAGAGAGAGAGAGAGAGAGAGAGAGAGAGAGAGAGAGAGGAGAGAGAGAGAGAGAGAGAGAGAGAGAGAGAGAGAGAGAGAGAGAGAGAGAGAGAGAGAGAGAGAGAGAGAGAGAGAGAGAGAGAGAGAGATAGCATCACACCTGGGCCACAGTATGGACACCACTTACCGCCCTCCTACGAGAAAGCGACCTTCGTAAAAGCAGAACTCAATTATCAACTTCTCCATACAAGGTGAGGAGTGCACCTGGTGATCAAGCCAGCTGTTGGTGCTCCCAAAACACACCCTGTGTACGCCCTCGCTCCAGGCTCTCTCAGTGGTGTGAGAGAGAGAGAGGGAGAGAGATAGAGAGAGAGGGAGAGAGATAGAGAGAGAGGGAGAGAGAGACAGACAGACAGAGGAGAGAGAGAGAGATCCTTCTAATTTCTAACCATAAAAACTATCAATAATAATAATAATAATAATAATAATAATAATATTAATATTGTTTTTAAAACTATTATTATTACTATTATTTTCATAGGTGATAAACTCCAAGGGGTCATGTTTGATCCGAGGAAGGTGGAAGTAGTTCCAATCCCTAGGATCAAGAGCCCTCTTCTGTTCACAAGAATGTATTATGAATGAGCGACAAGACTTGATAAAGCTCTACCCAGTGTGAAACATGATAAAGCTCTACCCAGTGTGAAACATGATAAAGCTCTACCCAGTGTGAAACTTGATAAAGCTCTACCCAGTGTGAAACTTGATAAAGCTCTACCCAGTGTGAAACATGATAAAGCTCTACCCAGTGTGAAACTTGATAAAGCTCTACCCAGTGTGAAACTTGATAAAGCTCTACCCAGTGTGAAACTTGATAAAGCTCTACCCAGTGTGAAACTTGGTAAAGCTCTACAAAGTGTGAAACTTGATAAAGCTCTACACAGTGTGAAACTTGATAAAGCTCTACCCAGAGTGAAACATGATAAAGCCCTACACAGTGTGAAACTTGATAAAGCTCTACCCAGTGTGAAACATGATAAAGCTCTACCCAGTGTGTAACATGATAAAGCTCTACACAGCGTGAAACATGATAAAGCTCTACCCAGTGTGAAACTTGATAAAGCTCTACCCAGTGTGAAACTTGATAAAGCTCTACCCAGTGTGAAACTTGATAAAGCTCTACCCAGTGTGAAACATGATAAAGCTCTACCCAGTGTGAAACATGATAAAGCTCTACCCAGTGTGAAACATGATAAAGCTCTACCCAGTGTGTAACATGATAAAGCTCTACACAGCGTGAAACATGATAAAGCTCTACTCAGTGTGAAACATGATAAAGCTCTACACAGAGTGAAACATGATAAAGCTCTACCCAGAGTGAAACATGATAAAGCTCTACCCAGTGTGAAACATGATAAAGCTCTACCCTGTGTGAAACATGATAAAGCTCTACCCAGTGTGAAACATGATAAAGCTCTACCCAGTGTGAAACATGATAAAGCTCTAACCAGTGTGAAACATGATAAAGCTCTACCCAGTGTGAAACTTGATAAAGCTCTACCTAGTGTGAAACTTGATAAAGCTCTACCCAGTGTGAAACATGATAAAGCTCTACACGAGTGAAACATGATAAAGCTTTACACAGTGTGAAACATGATAAAGCTCTAACCAGTGTGAAACATGATAAAGCTCTACCCAGTGTGAAACTTGATAAAGCTCTACCCAGTGTGAAACTTGATAAAGCTCTACCCAGTGTGAAACATGATAAAGCTCTACACGAGTGAAACATGATAAAGCTTTACACGGTGTGAAACATGATAAAGCTCTACACAGAGTGAAACATAATAAAGCTCTACCCAGTGTGAAACATGATAAAGCTCTACACAGAGTGAAACATGATAAAGCTCTACACAGTGAAACATGATAAAGCTCTACACAGAGTGAAACATGATAAAGCTCTACCCAGAGTGAAACGATAAAGTTCTAGAGTGAAACATGATAAAGCTCTACACAGAGTGAAACATGATAAAGCTCTACACAGAGTGAAACATGATAAAGCTCTACCCAGAGTGAAACATGATAAAGCTCTACCCAGTGTGAAACATGATAAAGCTCTACCCTGTGTGAAACATGATAAAGCTCTACCCAGTGTGAAACATGATAAAGCTCTACCCAGTGTGAAACATGATAAAGCTCTAACCAGTGTGAAACATGATAAAGCTCTACCCAGTGTGAAACTTGATAAAGCTCTACCTAGTGTGAAACTTGATAAAGCTCTACCCAGTGTGAAACATGATAAAGCTCTACACGAGTGAAACATGATAAAGCTTTACACAGTGTGAAACATGATAAAGCTCTAACCAGTGTGAAACATGATAAAGCTCTACCCAGTGTGAAACTTGATAAAGCTCTACCCAGTGTGAAACTTGATAAAGCTCTACCCAGTGTGAAACATGATAAAGCTCTACACGAGTGAAACATGATAAAGCTTTACACAGTGATAAACATGATAAAGCTCTACACAGAGTGAAACATAATAAAGCTCTACCCAGTGTGAAACATGATAAAGCTCTACACAGAGTGAAACATGATAAAGCTCTACACAGTGAAACATGATAAAGCTCTACACAGAGTGAAACATGATAAAGCTCTACCCAGAGTGAAACGATAAAGTTCTAGAGTGAAACATGATAAAGCTCTACACAGAGTGAAACATGATAAAGCTCTACACAGAGTGAAACATGATAAAGCTCTACACAGAGTGAAACATGATAAAGCTCTACCCAGAGTGAAACATGATAAAGCTCTACCCAGAGTGAAACATGATAAAGCTCTACCCTGAGTGAAACATGATAAAGCTCTACCCAGAGTGAAACATGATAAAGCTCTACCCAGAGTGAAACATGATAAAGCTCTATCCTGAGTGAAACATGATAAAGCTCTACCCAGAGTGAAACATGACTTGAAAAAACTCTACACAAACTGAAACATTAGCTGATAAAGCTCTACACAGAGTCAAACATTACATGATAAAGCTCTACATAGTGAAACGTGACTTAATAAAGCTTTACACAAATTTAAAAATGATTTGATATCGATAGTTAATGGGGTTTAAAGTCTATCTACTACACGAGAGTTATTAATTAAGGCTGCAAGTCACGTGTTCATCACCAGTCAAGAATACTTTAATACCTAGAATAGTGGTTAATGTAAACTTTCAGTGTATATACACTGAGAAACATACACTCTCAGTGTATATACACTGAGAAACATACACTGTGTATATACACTGAGAAACATACACTCTCAATGTATATACACTGTGTATATACACTGAGAAACATACACTCTCAGTGTATATACACAGTGTATATACACTGAGAAACATACACTCTCAGTGTATATACACCGTGAAACATACACCTCTCAGTGTATATACACTGAGAAACATACACCTCTCAGTGTATATACACTGAGAAACATACACCTCTCAGTGTATATACACTGAGAAACATACACTGTGTATATACACTGAGAAACATACACTCAGTGTATATACACCGTGAAACATACACCTCTCAGTGTATATACACCGTGAAACATACACATCTCAGTGTATATACACTGAGAAACATACACCTCTCAGTGTATATACACTGAGAAACATACACCTCTCAGTGTATATACACTGAGAAACATACACTCTGTGTATATACACTGAGAAACATACACTCTCAGTGTATATACACCGTGAAACATACACCTCTCAGTGTATATACACCGTGAAACATACACCTCTCAGTGTATATACACTGAGAAACATACACCTCTCAGTGTATATACACTGAGAAACATACACCTCTCAGTGTATATACACCGTGAAACATACACATCTCAGTGTATATACACTGAGAAACATACACCTCAGTGTATATACACTGAGAAACATACACCTCTCAGTGTATATACACTGAGAAACATACACTCTGTGTATATACACTGAGAAACATACTCTCAGTGTATATACACCGTGAAACATACACCTCTCAGTGTATATACACCGTGAAACATACACCTCTCAGTGTATATACACTGAGAAACATACACCTCTCAGTGTATATACACTGAGAAACATACACCTCTCAGTGTATATACACCGTGAAACATACACCTCTCAGTGTATATACACCGTGAAACATACACCTCTCAGTGTATATACACTGAGAAACATACACCTCTCAGTGTATATACACTGAGAAACATACACCTCTCAGTGTATATACACTGAGAAACATACACCTCTCAGTGTATATACACTGAGAAACATACACCTCAGTGTATATACACTGAGAAACATACACCTCTCAGTGTATGTATGTTATCAGTGTTATTCACCTTCAATTGAAGATCTACATTATAAGAGGAAGAACAAGAACAAAAAGTTTGCTAAGGCTCCATAACACAAGACATTGGTCAGGTTCATCACTGACATCATGTGGATGGTCTTCCTTCAGGATGGTCTTCCTTCAGGATGGTCTTCCTTCAGGATGGTCTTCCTTCAGGATGGTCTTCCTTCAGGATGGTCTTCCTTCAGGATGGTCTTCCTTCAGGATGGTACCCTCAACAACACAATGGTCAGGTTCATCACTGACATCATGTGGATGGTCTTCCTTCAGGATGGTCTTCCTTCAGGATGGTCTTCCTTCAGGATGGTCTTCCTTCAGGATGGTCTTCCTTCAGGATGGTCTTCCTTCAGGATGGTCTTCCTTCAGGATGGTCTTCCTTCAGGATGGTCTTCCTTCAGGATGGTCTTCCTTCAGGATGGTCTTCCTTCAGGATGGTCTTCCTTCAGGATGGTCTTCCTTCAGGATGGTCTTCCTTCAGGATGGTCTTCCTTCAGGATGGTCTTCCTTCAGGATGGTCTTCCTTCAGGATGGTCTTCCTTCAGGATGGTCTTCCTTCAGGATGGTCTTCCTTCAGGATGGTCTTCCTTCAGGATGGTCTTCCTTCAGGATGGTCTTCCTTCAGGATGGTCTTCCTTCAGGATGGTCTTCCTTCAGGATGGTCTTCCTTCAGGATGGTCTTCCTTCAGGATGGTCTTCCTTCAGGATGGTCTTCCTTCAGGATGGTCTTCCTTCAGGATGGTACCCTCAACAACACAATGGTCAGGTTCATCACTGACATCATGTGGATGGTCTTCCTTCAGGATGGTCTTCCTTCAGGATGGTCTTCCTTCAGGATGGTCTTTCTTCAGGATGGTCTTCCTTCAGGATGGTCTTCCTTCAGGATGGTCTTCCTTCAGGATGGTCTTCCTTCAGGATGGTCTTCCTTCAGGATGGGACCCTCAACAACTTTACCATATTCCTAAGAACCTAGTGGCTGGTGGGAGACACGGGTGGCAGGTACTAGGAGACTTGCCCATATCTATCTTTCTCCCACCTTCGCCCAGACATCGAACCCAGGTGCTCTTGGTTGACAGGCAAGCATGCTGCCAATGTGCCCTTGAAGACAAGAAGGCAGACATGGCTGTTGGCGAATGATAAAGGCAAGACTTACTGAAGAAGGTGGATGGTCTACGTCCAGAGATCATCCATAAACAAGTGTAAAGCTTCATGCGCATCACAACAAGTCTTTATTTTTGAAACGTTTCGTCTACACAGTAGGCTTCTTCAGTCAAATACAAAGGGACTAGTAGTAATGGAAGATGATGTAGTCAATCAATCTTGGAGAAAAAGTATTTGAGGTGGTCAGTCCCTGAGGGACTGATTACCTCGTCTTTTGTACATAGTTCTAGTGTCTTCCTATTATGTCCTTGAATTTGTATTGATATTACTACTGGATAGCGAAACGTTTACAAATAAATATACCTAGATATTGCACATGTGTCTAATTTTCCATTCTCTCGGTACTGTGTTCCATATATGTAGAAACCTCGTGAGACGCAGCACCTGGGGCTGAATTATGGTACTTTCTGTTTACAAGGAAGTGCAACATAGCACTACCACGAGCACTCGGTATTCTCTGGAGAAAGAACTTAGATCTGAGAGAAATACCAGAAGCCTCAAAAAATTGCAAAGTTCCTCTATACAAAAAAGGCAGTAGAACACTGGGAAAAAAATCATAGAGTAACAGTACTAACATTACATATCTTAAAAGTATTTGAAAGTGCACTGAGACGCCAGATTGCAAATTTTATGTTGAAATCATGGCGTTCACTATCCAAGTCAACATGGATTTAGAGCTGGAAGATCATAATGTACACCATAATAACCAAACACACACACACACCAGGAGCTGTGACACAACCCCTGCAACCACATATAGGTGAATACACACACACAAACCCAAAAAGGTTATCCTACCTATCCTGTCCTTAAAAAACTCACCCTAATTATCCACAATGGTTTACCATGCTCTATCCTACCCCAATCTTTCCCTCTCATCCTTAGAATCCCTTAGAACTCCCAGAAAAACACACACCAACCCAGAATACAAACCAGTTGGCCATCTTCCAACACTGCTGTGCTCTTCTGTCTTAAAAACAACGTAAACATTTCTTACCCACGCAAGTAAAGGCAGTAGAAATAAACATTGTACCCAAATGTCGCACCGCAGATAATACTGAAGAATGTCATACTGCAGACAATACTGGAGAAATTTCATACTTCAGACAATACTGGAAAAATGTCGTACTCGAGAAATGTCGTATTGCAGACAATACTGGAGAAATGTACTGCAGACAATACTGGAGAAATGTCGTACTGCAGACAATTCTGGAGAAATGTCGTACTGCAGACAATACTGGAGAAATGTCGTACGTCTTGTAGAGCATTCAAGTCACTTTGCACTATGTAGAGCTCTATCATGTTTTACTTTGTGTAGGGCTTCATGTTTCTCTGTGCCGAGCTCTATAAGTGACGTTTCGCTCTGTCTAGAGCTTTATCAAGTTATCCTTCACTGTATGGGTCAGGAATGAACGTCACTTCTTTACCACCAGTAAAGAATACTATAATACCTAGAATATGGATTAAATTAAAGTCTCCGTGTGTATACACTGAGAAACATACACATCTCATTGTATAATGTAACAATTTATGTTAAAAACAGCAAATTTTTTTACCACAAATAAGCATTATTTAAGTTAAGTTTACAGTTGTATTTACAAATTCTGGTCGGAAATTTACACAATGATTGTATTAAGCGCATTGTTTATACACTGATAATTACGATATATTCTGAGATGACCCACGTCAGTGGATGTCAGCAGACGTCAGCACGTCTAAGAAACCCAGGCCTCTTGCCAAGTGGACGTCAGCAGACGTCAACAAGTCTAAGAAACCCGGCAATTTTAGCAAACTTAGTGTTTCAAAGTAATTCCTAAGAACATCTATGTACGAGAGAGAGAGAGAGAGAGAGAGAGAGAGAGAGAGAGAGAGAGAGAGAGAGGAGAGAGAGAGAGAGAGAGAGAGAGAGAGAAGGAGCTGTGGGGAACGACTGTCATTGGGCTTAATACTGTCATATCCAGGCACTTACCCCACCCAATACGGCACCTACGCCACCCATATTTCGCATTCGCCATGCTTCCACACCAACCCCTATCCCAGGCACCTACGCCCACCCCTATTTAGGAATTAAGCCCACCAAATCTCCAGGAATCAACCCGCCCAATTTCCGGACCCTACCCCACGCCTATATCTTCAGGAACCTACACGCCCATATCTCCAGGAACCTACGCCCACGCCCATATCTCCAGGCACCTCGCACCCCCTCGCCCCACGCCGCCTACATCTCCAGGAACCTACGCCCACGCCCATACCTCCAGGAACCTACGCCCACGCATATACCTTCAGGAACCTACGCCCACGCCCATATCTCCAGAAACCAATACCCACGCCTATATCTCCAGGAACCTATGCCCACGCCCATATCTCCAGGCACCTACGCCCACTTTTAAAACTGATCTCAACACCCCTATCTCAAACCACCCACGCCCATGCCCTGAGATGCCCACGCCCACATTCCTCTGGTAACCCACAGCACTTAGGAGTTTAAATCTTCACTCTGTATAACTTCCTACCCCCATGTTCACTCTGGAGAGCTTATCATGCCCACTCTGTGTAAAAGCTTTATCATGTTTCACTCTTATAAGCACTTTATAATGTTTCACTCTGTGTAGAGCTTTATAATGTTTCACTCTGTGTAGAGCTTTATCATGTTTCACTGTGTAGAGCTTTATCATGTTTCACTCTGTGTAGAGCTTTATCATGTTTCACTCTGTGTAGAGCTTTATCATGTTTCACTCTGTGTAGAGCTTTATCATGTTTCACTGTGTAGAGTATCTGTTTGCTATAGCATGTTTCACTCAGGGGAGCTTAATGTTTCACTCTGTAGAGCTTTATCATGTTTCCTCGTGTAGAGCTTTATCATGTTTCACTCCGTGTAGCAGACATGTTTGCGACTGGAGTTTCAACTGATTTTCCACACGGTGTGGAGCCTGATGTTTGCACCTGGGTAGAGCTTTTACATGATTTCCAGCACTGGCTTTTGCAAACCTGGCTGTAGAGCTTAAACGATGTGTTGCAAACACTGCTGTGCAGACACTGGTGTGTTGCCAGACACGGATGTGTTGCCAGACACTGGCTGTGTTGCCAGACACTGGCTGTGTTGCCGACACTGGGGGTTCAGACTGTGTTCCAGACACGGATGTGTTGCCAGACACTGGCTGTGTTGCCAGACACTGGCTGTGTTGCCAGACACTGGCTGTGTTGCCAAACACTGGCTGTGTTGCCAGACACTGGATGTGTTGCCAGACACTGGCTGTGTTGCCAGACACTGGCTGTGTTGCCAGACACTGGCTGTGTTGCCAGACACTGGCTGTGTTGCCAGACACTGGCTGTGTTGCCAGACACTGGCTGTGTTGCCAGACACTGGCTGTGTTGCCAGACACTGGATGTGTTGCCAGACACTGGCTGTGTTGCCAGACACTGGCTGTATTGCCAGACACAGGATGTGTTGCCAGACACTGGCTGTGTTGCCAGACACTGGCTGTGTTGCCAGACACTGGCTGTGTTGCCAAACACTGGCTGTGTTGCCAGACACTGGATGTGTTGCCAGACACTGGCTGTGTTGCCAGACACTGGCTGTGTTGCCAGACACTGGCTGTGTTGCCAGACACTGGCTGTGTTGCCAGACACTGGCTGTGTTGCCAGACACTGGCTGTGTTGCCAGACACTGGATGTGTTGCTAGACACTGGCTGTGTTGCCAGACACTGGCTGTGTTGCCAGACACTGGCTGTGCTGCCAGACACTGGCTGTGTTGCCAGACACTCGCTGTGTTGCCAGACACTGGCTGTGTTGCCAGACACTCGCTGTGTTGCCAGACACTGGCTGTGTTGCCAGACACTGGCTGTGTTGCCAGACACTGGCTGTGTTGCTAGACACTGGCTGTGTTGCCAGACACTGGCTGTGTTGCCAGACACTGGATGTGTTGCCAGACACTGGCTGTGTTGCCAGACACTGGCTGTGTTGCCAGACACTGGCTGTGTTGCCAGACACTGGCTGTGTTGCCAGACACTCGCTGTGTTGCCAGACACTGGCTGTGTTGCCAGACACTGGCTGTGCTGCCAGACACTGGATGTGTTGCCAGACACTGGCTGTATTGCCAGACACTTTATGTGTTGCCAGACACTGGCTGTATTGCCAGACACTGGATGTGTTGCCAGACACTGGCTGTTCTGCCAGACATTGGCTGTGCAACTGCTGTCTGTGCTGACAGTGTCTTGTAGCCCTGAGACAGTTAACTGCTTTCTTAGAGTAGCTTAGTTCAGGGTAGGTTAGGTTAGGGTTAAAGGTTAGGGTTAAAGGTTTAAAGGTTAGGTTAGGTCAGGTCACGTTAGGTTAGGTTTGGTAAGGTTAGGTTAGGTCAGGTCAGGTCAGGTTAGGTTAGGTTAAGTCAGGTTAGGTTAGGTCAGGTTAAGTTAGGTCAGGCCAGGTTAGGTTAGGTCAGGTTAGGTTAGATTACGTTAGGTTAGGATTGGGTT
Source organism: Cherax destructor (assembly GCA_009830355.1). Lineage (NCBI taxonomy): Eukaryota > Metazoa > Arthropoda > Malacostraca > Decapoda > Parastacidae > Cherax > Cherax destructor. The sequence continues at coordinate 22,132 of WNWK01010614.1, read as the reverse complement.
AGGTTAGGTGAGGGTAAGTTCCGTCAGGGTAGGTTAAGTTAGATTAGGTGAGGGTAAGTTCCGTCAGGGTAGGTTAAGTTAGATTAGGTCAGGGTAAGTTCCGTCAGGGTAGGTTAAGTTAGGTTAGGTCAGGGTAAGTTCCGTCAGGGTAGGTTAAGTTAGTTTAGGTCAGGGTAAGTTCCGTCAGGGTAGGTTAAGTTAGGTTAGGTGAGGGTAAGTTCCGTCAGGGTAGGTTGTAGTTAGGTGAGGGTAAGTTCCGTCAGGGTAGGTTAGTTAGTTAGGTGAGGGTAAGTTCCGTCAGGGTAGGTTAAGTTAGGTTAGGTCAGGGTAAGTTCCGTCAGGGTAGGTTAGTTAGTTAGGTAGGTAAGTTCCGTCAGGGTAGGTTAGTTAGATTAGGTGAGGTAAGTTCCGTCAGGGTAGGTTTAGATTAGGTAGGGAATCCGTCAGGAGGTTGTTAATTAGGTGAGGTAAGTTCCGTCAGGTAGGTTAAGTTAGGTTGGTAGGGTAGAGTTGTCAGGTAGGTAGGTTAGGTTAGGTCAGGGTAAGTTCCGTCAGGGTAGGTTAGTTAGTTAGGTCAGGTAGTCCGTCAGGTAGGTTAAGTTAGGTTAGGTCAGGGTAAGTTCCGTCAGGGTAGGTTAAGTTAGATTAGGTCAGGATAAGTTCCGTCAGGGTAGGTTAAGTTAGGTTAGGTCAGGGTAAGTTCCGTCAGGGTAGGTTAAGTTAGATTAGGTCAGGGTAAGTTCCGTCAGGGTAGGTTAGTTAGATTAGGTCAGGGTAAGTTCCGTCAGGGTAGGTTAAGTTAGGTTAGGTCAGGGTAAGTTCCGTCAGGGTAGGTTAAGTTAGATTAGGTCAGGGTAAGTTCCGTCAGGGTAGGTTAAGTTAGATTAGGTCAGGGTAAGTTCCGTCAGGGTAGGTTAAGTTAGGTTAGGTCAGGGTAAGTTCCGTCAGGGTAGGTTAAGTTAGATTAGGTCAGGGTAAGTTCCGTCAGGGTAGGTTAAGTTAGATTAGGTCAGGGTAAGTTCCGTCAGGGTAGGTTAGTTAGGTTAGGTCAGGGTAAGTTCCGTCAGGGTAGGTTAAGTTAGATTAGGTCAGGGTAAGTTCCGTCAGGGTAGGTTAAGTTAGGTTAGGTCAGGGTAAGTTCCGTCAGGGTAGGTTAAGTTAGATTAGGTCAGGGTAAGTTCCGTCAGGGTAGGTTAAGTTAGGTTAGGTCAGGGTAAGTTCCGTCAGGGTAGGTTAAGTTAGATTAGGTCAGGGTAAGTTCCGTCAGGGTAGGTTAAGTTAGATTAGGTCAGGGTAAGTTCCGTCAGGGTAGGTTAAGTTAGATTAGGTCAGGTAAGTTCCGTCAGGGTAGGTTAAGTTAGATTAGGTGAGGGTAAGTTCCGTCAGGGTAGGTTAAGTTAGATTAGGTCAGGGTAAGTTCCGTCAGGGTAGGTTAAGTTAGATTAGGTGAGGGTAAGTTCCGTCAGGGTAGGTTAAGTTAGGTTAGGTCAGGGTAAGTTCCGTCAGGGTAGGTTAAGTTAGGTTAGGTCAGGGTAAGTTCCGTCAGGGTAGGTTAAGTTAGATTAGGTCAGGGTAAGTTCCGTCAGGGTAGGTTAAGTTAGATTAGGTGAGGGTAAGTTCCGTCAGGGTAGGTTAAGTTAGATTAGGTCAGGGTAAGTTCCGTCAGGGTAGGTTAAGTTAGGTTAGGTGAGGGTAAGTTCCGTCAGGGTAGGTTAAGTTAGGTTAGGTCAGGGTAAGTTCCGTCAGGGTAGGTTAAGTAAACTTAGTTATATTTTTATTTACAATACACTGTTGATATTGCATCACTAATTTTGTAGCTGTTGTTGCTGTCAGTGTTGCTGTCAGTGTTGCTGTCAGTGTTGCTGTCAGTGTTGCTGTCAGTGTTGCTGTCAGTGTTGCTTGTCAGTGTTGCTGTCAGTGTTGCTGTCAGTGTTACTGTCAGTGTTGCTGTCAGTGTTGCTGTCAGTGTTGATGTCAGTGTTACTGTCAGTGTTGCTGTCAGTGTTGCTGTCAGTGTTACTGTCAGTGTTACTGTCAGTGTTGCTGTCAGTGTTGCTGTCAGTGTTGATGTCAGTGTTACTGTCAGTGTTGCTGTCAGTGTTGCTGTCAGTGTTGCTGTCAGTGTTGCTGTCAGTGTTGCTGTCAGTGTTACTGTCAGTGTTACTGTCAGTGTTGCTGTCAGTGTTGCTGTCAGTGTTGCTGTCAGTGTTACTGTCAGTGTTGCTGTCAGTGTTGCTGTCAGTGTTGATGTCAGTGTTACTGTCAGTGTTGCTGTCAGTGTTGCTGTCAGTGTTGCTGTCAGTGTTACTGTCAGTGTTGCTGTCAGTGTTGCTGTCAGTGTTGCTGTCAGTGTTGCTGTCAGTGTTGCTGTCAGTGTTGATGTCAGTGTTACTGTCAGTGTTGCTGTCAGTGTTGCTGTCAGTGTTGATGTCAGTGTTACTGTCAGTGTTGCTGTCAGTGTTGCTGTCAGTGTTGCTGTCAGTGTTGCTGTCAGTGTTGCTGTCAGTGTTGCTGTCAGTGTTACTGTCAGTGTTGCTGTCAGTGTTGCTGTCAGTGTTGCTGTCAGTGTTGCTGTCAGTGTTGCTGTCAGTGTTGCTGTCAGTGTTGCTGTCAGTGTTACTGTCAGTGTTGCTGTCAGTGTTGCTGTCAGTGTTGCTGTCAGTGTTGCTGTCAGTGTTGCTGTCAGTGTTGCTCTCAGTGTTGCTGTCAGTGCAGGTATCTACCTGCAGGGCGTTCCGGGGGTCAAGGCCCCCGCGACCCCGACCATCACCGAGGGTGTTCAGGGGGTCAAGGCCCCCACCACCCCGACCATCACCGAGGGTGTTCAGGGGGTCAAGACCCCCACCACCCCGACCATCACCGAGGGTGTTCAGGGGGTCAAGGCCCCCACCACCCCGACCATCACCGAGGGTGTTCAGGGGGTCAAGACCCCCACCACCCCGACCATCACCGAGGGTGTTCAGGGGGTCAAGGCCCCCGCCACCCCGACCATCACCGAGGGTGTTCAGGGGGTTAAGACCCCCACCACCCCGACCATCACCGAGAGTGTTCAGGGGGTCAAGGCCCCCGCCACCCCGACCATCACCGAGGGTGTTCAGGGGGTCAAGGCCCCCACCACCCCGACCATCACGAGGGTGTTCAGGGGGTCAAGATCCCCACCACCCCGACCATCACCGAGAGTGTTCAGGGGGTCAAGACCCCAACCATCACCAGGTATCCTAACATTTACAACACATAATGTGAAGAGAATGTTCAACACTGCTGCTGAACACGTTCACATGAACACTATGTTCACATATAACTGAGATTTTTAAACTTTGTAACCAGGTACCCTCCTTCTGGAACTTTGTAACCAGGTACCCTCCTTCTGGAACTTTGTAACCAGGTACCCTCCTTCTGGAACTTTGTAACTAGGTACCCTCCTTATGGAACTTTGTAACCAGGTACCCTCCCTCTGGAATTTTGTAACTAGGTACCCTCCCTCTGGAACTTTGTAACCAGGTACCCTCCCTCTGGAACTTTGTAACCAGATACCCTCCTTCTGGAACTTTGTAACCAGGTACCCTCCTTCTGGAACTTTGTAACTAGGTACCCTCCTTCTGGAACTTTGTAACCAGGTACCCTCCTTCTGGAACTTTGTAACCAGGTACCCTCCTTCTGGAACTTTGTAACTAGGTACCCTCCTTATGGAACTTTGTAACTAGGTACCCTCCTTCTGGAACTTTGTAACCAGGTACCCTCCCTCTGGAATTTTGTAACCAGGTACCCTCCCTCTGGAACTTTGTAACCAGGTACCCTCCCTCTGGAACTTTGTAACCAGATACCCTCCTTCTGGAACTTTGTAACCAGGTACCCTCCTTTTGGAACTTTGTAACTAGGTACCCTCCTTCTGGAACTTTGTAACCAGGTACCCTCCCTCTGGAATTTTGTAACCAGGTACCCTCCCTCTGGAACTCTGTAACCAGGTACCTTCCCTCTGGAACTTTGTAACCAGATACCCTCCTTCTGGAACTTTGTAACCAGGTACCCTCCTTTTGGAACTTTGTAACTAGGTACCCTCCTTCTGGAACTTTGTAACCAGGTACCCTCCCTCTGGAACTTTGTAACCAGGTACCCTCCCTCTGGAACTTTGTAACCAGGTACCCTCCTTCTGGAACTTTGTAACCAGGTACCCTCCTGGAACTTTGTAACTAGGTACCCTCCTTCTGGAACTTTGTAACCAGGTACCCTCCTGGAACTTTGTAACTACATGTGTAACACTTGGGTATGTGTATTAACAGATGTTACAAATACCTTTGTTCTGACACGCGGGTCACCTATTTTGTGTGTTGACAACCAAAGGCATTATTATGCAGGTTACCTTTGTATACCTCTGGAGTGTTATTGATGAACAGTAACAGTAGGTGTAAGGTGACTAACACCCATGTACCTACTTAGTGCTAGGTGAACAGGGACAGCAGGTGTAAGGTGACTAACACCCATGTACCTACTTAGTGGTAGGTGAACATGGACAGCAGGTGTAAGGTGACAGACACCCAGGTACCTATTTACTGCTAGGTGATCAAGATCAGCAAGGGTACGGAGATTAACACCAAGGTACCTACTTACTGTCAGGTGAACAGAGACAACAGGTGTAAGGTGACTAACACCAAAGTACCTACTTACTGTCAGGTGAACAGAGACAACAGGTGTAAGGTGACTAACACCAAGGTACCTACTTACTGTTAGGTGAAAAGGGACAATAGGTGTAAGGTGACTTGCCCATGGTGTACCCGCCCAGGATTGAACCCGTGTTATTAAGGTTATAATACCCAGAGTGAGTGAAGGGGATGTGACAGCAGCCAGAGGAGATCATACTGTGAGATGCTCAACTGAGAACAAGTAAGAGATGAGAGACTCATTCAGCGTTACCAATGAATGACTCTCTTACTGATGCTGCCAGACACAACCTTCAAGGTCGCTCTCTCTCTCTCTCTCTCTCTCTCTCTCTCTCTCTCTCTCTCTCTCTCTCTCTCTCTCTCTCTCTCTCTCTCTCAAGATGGACGAGGATGTTACAGTACTAGAGGTGGGAAGTACAGTACCAGCACTCTGAAGGATGAGAGAGGATGTTACAGTACTGGAGGTGGGAAGTACAGTGCCTGCACTCTGAAGGATGAGTGAGGATGTTACAGTACTGGAAAGACAGTACCTGCACTCTGAAGGATGAGAGGATGTTACATAATGGAATGTGGGAAGTACAGTGCCTGCACTCTGAAGGATGAGAGAGATGTTACAGTCCTGGAGATGTGGAAGGCAGTACCTGCACTCTGAAGGATGAGAGAGGATGTTACAGTACTGAGGTGGGAAGTACAGTACCTGCACTCTGGAAGGATGAGAGAGGATGTTACAGTACTGGAGGTGGGAAGCACAGTGCCTGCACTTGAAAGATGAGAGAGATGTTACAGCATTTGAGGTGGGAAGTACAGTGCCTGCACTCTGAAGGAGAGAGAGAGGATGTTGCTGTCCTGGAGATGGAAGTACAGTGCCTGCACTCTGAAGGATGAGTGAGGATGTAAACAGTCCCACTGGGCCAAACTGATCATGGAAAAATTTCCAACACAATGCTCACTAACGCTTCAGGAAAGGACAAAGCTCGTTCTAGCGGTGAAGGCACCACACTCAGAGATTTCCTGCTGTCTCACCTCTCTGGGCACTGACTCGACCCACAGGCCATTCGGATTGGTGTTGCTCTTCGCCTAGCCGCCCCATACTCACCGAACATAGGTGTATTTGCGGCAGGGCGACGGCTGATCAATCTGACTTCATGGTCTAGTGTGGTCACACATCAGAAGGAAGTATGCTAGACATGAGGAGGTCAATGACATCGATAAAAGAGAAGCCTCGCCACAGCCCGCTGCCCAGCTCAACGGGAACCCCAAGTGCAGAGGTCTGATGGAAGTCAAAAGGTCCTGATGGAGCCACCATGCTACCCTGGAAGGATGGTAAGCAGATTGCTTGGGACTACACCTGTGCTGGCTACATTGGCAGACACCTGCACGGCTACACTCCTTAGCCGAAGGGGGTGGAGTTGCCAGCCAGGAGACCCAGAAGACTCCGCAAATATGAAGACCTTCCTCTTGCTATAATCATCCAGGGTCGGAGACCCATGGAGCATGGTGCGTGCTCAAAAGCTGAAGGAGCTGGGTGGAAAACTCATCATAGAAACCAAGGACCACAGGGCGACCAGCTTCCTCTTTCAGAGACTCAGTACAGTGATCCAGAGGGGAAATGCCTGCAGGACTGGGCACGCGGCCCACTGCCGGGGAGTTGACGAAGTATTTGACATGTAGCTCTGAGTTGTTATCTATGTTGTTTTACTCCCAATTGTATTTTGTCTGATATATATATATATATATATATATATATATATATATATATATATATATATATATATATATATATATATATATAATATATATATATATATATATATATATATATATAATATATATAGAGTACAAACAGTCCCACTGGGACAAACCGATCATGGAAAAATCAACACAATGCTCACCAACGCTTCAGGAAAGGACAAAGCTCGTCTCCTAGCGGTGAGGGCACCACACTCAGGAGATTTTCCTGCTGTTCCCACCTTCCTGGGCACTCGACTCCAACCCACAGGCCATTCGATTGGTGTTGCTCTTCGCCTAGCCGCCCCCATACTCACCGAACATAGGTGTATTGCGCAGCGACGGCTGATCAATTCGGACTTCATGGTCTAGTGCGTGGGTCACACATCAGAAGGAAGTATGCTAGACATGGTGAGGTCAATGACATCATAAAGAGAAGCCTGCCACAGCCTGCTGCCCAGCTCAACGGGAACCCCAAATGCAGAGGTCTGATGGAAGTCAAAAGCGTCCTGATGGAGCCACCATGCTACCCTGGAAGGATGTGAAGCAGATTGCTTGGGACTACACCTGTGCTGCCACATTGGCAGACACTCTACCTGCCAGCACTCCCAGCCGAAGGGGTGAGCCACAGCCACAGGGAGATCCAGAAGACCTGCAAATATGAAGACCTTCCCTCTTGCTATAACTTGTCCCAATAGGTCGGAGACCCATGGAGCATGGGGAAGTGTGCTCTAAAGTTTCAAGAGCTGGGTGGGAAAACTCATCATAGAAACCAAGGACCACAGGGCGACCAGCCTCCTCTTTCAGAGACTCAGTGTTGCGATCCAGAGGGAAATACCGCAGTATTCTGGGCACGCGGCCCACTGCCGGGAGTTGGACGAAGTATTTGACATGTAGCTCTGAGTTGTTATCTATGTTGTTTTACTCCCCATTGTATTTTGTCTATATATATATATATATATATATATATATATATATATATATATATATATATTCAATATATATATATATATATTTATATATATATATATATATATATATATATATATATATATATATATATATATATATATATATATATACAGTGGTACCGGTTTACGATATTTTTTCATTCCAGAATGCTGTTCAAGTGCCATTACCAAACGAATTTATCTCCTTAAGAAATGTTGTAAAATAGACTAGTCCTTTTAGACCCCCAAAATTACATACTTACAAAAGCATTTAAAAAAATAAACTTGTATAAAAGGGCATTAACTACTGCAAACTGGGTACTCACTGTATATATATATATACGTATATACATAAGCCAACATTTAATAATATCTGGGAGAGAGAGGTCAATAGGATAAATGAGGATTTACATAATATCTTTTCGGAATTATTGATGAAAAGTGATTAAGTTAGGGGGAAAAGTTATCGTACTTGGAGATTTTAATCCACAAAGAAACAAATTGTGCAACCAATAAGCTGGAACTGCAAGTATATGGTCAGTATATTTCAATATAATGTCCGTTTTTGTATGCATCAACATATGAACTGGACAAGAATGAGAGACGTCAGAACACAGTCAATACTACACTTAGTGTTTATTCGAACAAAGGAGCAAATTTTCAACAAAACCTAAGAGAAATTACTAGTAAGAGAAATTACTAGTAAGAGAAATTACTAGTAAGAGAAATTACTAGTAAGAGAAATTACTAGTAAGAGAAATTACTTACTAAGATAAATTACTACTAAGAAATTACTACAAGGATCAGACCTCTACAACACTATTATCAAATATTTGTTAAGTTATACCATGAATTATGGAAAGATCCTAACCAATTCTTAGCGAAACAGTCAAAGCAAAATGCGATAGTAATTATAGCCAAGGTAGATTATAGGGGAAACTACGTGCCCCTTAATACCTCATAACAATGAGAGCTTAATATTACAAATCCTCTGAGTTGCTTCACACTAATATTATTGTTCAGTGTATCTGAAAAAAACAAGAGAATGCCTCTTCAGTTTGGCTTCATACTGAAAAGTCTGAATTTGTTTTTGGGTTGTGTATGTCCTAATTTCTATGAAGAACATAGATGTTAGAGTTAAGATTTGATAACTTGTGAGTGCTTCTTCTGAGTTGCTTCCAAATCTAAATTGATAATAATGAATTGCATTAGAAACTCACGCCACACTCTGCACCGTTATCACGTACATTGGGTAGGGGGCTTAGGTTATACAGTACGGGGATACCTTTATTGGATCACGAGGCCGATATACACCATCTTATTATAATATTAATTGGGAAGAGCTAAACCTGTAAAAGTTTAGCGCTTCCTAAAGGAAATAGAAGAGAGATGAGGTATGTTCCGAGTAAACAGAGAAAAGCCACAATTCCCAGAATCAATAAATTATGTTAATCTACGTAACAAGGGTAATATTTCTAAAATATTTCTAACTAAACGAACGATATTAATTTCATAACCAAATATCTTGGTAAACCAACACATTCCTCCTGAGAAAATACCTTTAGCTAGTATACCACAGCAATTAAACTGATCAGACTCTGGAAGTCCCCTGAGACGCATCGCAGAAATGAACAGGAAATATTTCATCAAGACATTAATATATATTTTACGACCAATGTAGCTGGTTAATTCTTTGAAGAGCGCCATTAATATGAGAGCATCTTCACACCTATGTAAAATTCTGCCCACACACCAGCGTCAAGCCTGCCTCTCAGTGTCAAGCCTTACCTCACCAGTGTCAAGCCTGACCATACCAGTGTCAAGCCCTGACCATACCAGCGCCAAGCCCGCCACCTGCCAAGCCTGACCATACCAGGCGTCAGTCATCAACCAAAGTCAAGCCTGTCCAACTCCAGTGTCAAGGCTGCCCAACACTAGTGTCAGACGGTCGAACACCCATGTTGCCCGCCCAATACCAGTGTCATGGCCGCCCAATACCAGTGTCATGGCTGCCCAACACCAGTATTAAGCCAATCCAACACCAGTGAAGCCTCAAGCTTGCCCACACCAGTGTTGTGCCCATTACTGGCGCCAAACCTGCCCAAACCAGTGTCGAAACCGCTCACAATGAGTGCCAAGCCTGCCCACACCAGTATCCAGCCACCACATCAGTGTTAAATGTGCCCACACGAGTACCAATCCTGCCCACTTGTGCCAAGCCCACAACAATACTAATGCAGATGGATTATGAAACAAGAGTGATGAGTCGAATGAACGAAATGTTGAAGTCTTTCCAAATCTTAATATTAGATTCTTCTGTTGTGATTATTGAGACATATGTATTGAAGCTTATCCTAAGAACACTTTATGCCACGGAAGTAAAACTTATGTGATCTCACACCCATGCATATCGTTTAGTTAAAATAAAACCCTGGTCCGTAACAGGATCTATTAAGGCCATGTTACTGACATCTGAACTCATTATATGATTCTCCCACTTAACCCATATTTACTTTCCCTTTAGCTTGAATCCCATTATTTCAACCATGATTCAATAATGATGAGAGATCACAGGAGAAGACACTTACCAAGGAATCCACACACAAAAGGCTATAAAAAGTCTGCGATAAGGAATAATTCCTTTTATTTCAGAAGTCTTATTTTTCTAGCACTTTATTACCACTGTCTCAACAGTCGAGATGGGCATAGACTGACCACCAGTAAAGACAAACCTTTAACCCACGTCACGTACATCTTCTCAACGCAATCATCTTAATTACTGTCCAGGAGCAACTGTTTGGTACTTGAATTCATCACCAACTAAATTCAAACCACTGAGCTCATCCGGAGACTGGGCCTCACTATCATACTTAGGAATTCTCTAGGATTACAAACCTACAGATACATTGAATCTGCTCTGTAAGACTCAGTTTATGTGTACTCTATTTTTCAGCAAACAAAAGATATCGCGGGCTTCATATAATGATAATCTACCAGTATATCATGTACATTTAGCATCTAGCAACAATAACTAAGACATTAGAAAACATCTAAACATTTTTCTAAACGTCACAATCACCAAGGCATTTATCTAACTAAATTGGTTTCCATAATCATCATCCTTAAATAGAAATTAGACCCTAAAATCTGCACTGCTACTATTTTCATTACGATTTTTCTTATTTGTTGTAATTGTTTAATCTTCAGACGTAGAAATCCCCCGTTACTACCCTTGGCTTCTGCAAGTTCTTTTGGGTTAACATGTTCCTTGAAGATTTAAGGTTTACTCTTCCTTTGTTTATTTAGACTACTATGAATGTTGAAAGAGTGATGCCTTGAATTGACTAGTTTTAACTGTAGTGACTTTTGACATATGATTTACAATCATATCAATTTTTTACCTTTTTTCAACTTAGAAGTCAATATTTGTAATTTAGTTTGCCTAATATTTTGTAAGCATAACCTTAAATTTGACAGAAGTCAAAAAGAGTCTGTCGCTGGCGTTAATTTATCCCTTATCTAAGAGATTTATGCAAAAGAAAAAATCTCTAACTTCATTCTTGAGAAGTTGAGCTCCTTTGCCTTCTCTTTTTATAGTGTAAATATAGGTATTGCATTGCCATCGAAAACTGAAGATTTTCTTCTAAAAATTAATCACTTATAAGCTCCTTGAAACCTTTCCATCTTCAAACGAATATCTTTAATTTGAAATATATGGTATAATTAACTGAACAAAAATAAAAAATTGCTCATGTCAACTATAACTACAATCTTTTGTCCAACTTCCAAATACATCTAACTTTCTATTAATCACTGGAAACTTTTTTTTTCCTATAAAGACAACAGGAAAATGTAATCGTAGAACCTCTAAACGATACAGTGCTCCCACTGTGTTTCAAGAAAAACAACAAATTTCCCAAACCCATCATTAAAAAAAAAAAAAGCAAAATCTTTAAAACATAACATTAAACAAATAAAATATCACTCAGCTAAAGTAGCCCAAGGTCACAGCTCACACGTTCAACATAACAGCCAGTACTATTATAACTCTCTCAAATAAAATATTATATCCTCATTTTAGACCATCAGCTTAAATAATATTAAATAACCGAAAACTATAATACACTGGTTAGACAAGAAGTCAACTTGTGCAACAAAAATTAAAGAAAGTAACCTGATTCATGAAAGTCAAATCTAAAATTAAATCTTTAGAATAAAACCCGCCAACGAAAGGTATTCCAAAAAAAGCTCCCAATAGATTTCCTCCCAATAGATTTTATCTTTAAATAATTATTCCAGCACAACAAAGCCTTCAACAAAGCATGAGTTAATGGGAATAAAGCAGACCCTGTAGAAAATATATTAATACTCCTAATTTCCTTAGGTAACTAAAATAATCTTCAAATCAAACTGAAAATTAGCTCCTAATTCAGTTATGTTTTGTGCAGTAATTCTGAAATTTAGCTTAGTATATGTATTTGTATATGACCAATATTCGTAATAAGTCCACAAATGCAATAGCGAACTGTCTTTCTAAAAGAAATTGTTCTTGCAGAAATTTGACTAGAAGTTATTTCAAGACTTGCTGAAATGCTCTACCAAACCAGGGGCCTTCCCTAGCATGTCCATAATTTCACCTTTTCTGTACCAGTTGTAAACAGTCTTAAGTTTTACTTCAAAGAAAATCAAAATGTAAACACCAGCCGTAACCAAAGTTGAAGAATGAACCAAAACCGATTCTGAAAGTACTATACCAGTTGTCATCACAGCTGTTATCACACTATCATCACAGCTGCCATCACAGCTGCCATCACAGCCAGTCATCACAGTTGGCCGCCGTCGAATTTGTGCTCTTTGTTATAGCTGCTGCACACACCACAATCTTTATTAAGAAATAACCTTCCCATAAAAATTATATAAATATAAATTTCATCTACCTAATTCGAACTTTAAATAAATCCAAAGTAACCAATCCGATTAGATAAATAGTTAATATTCCCAGATTGCTTATTTTTTTCTCATTTTGATAATATATAACTAAAACATGAAATTTTCCTAATCCATCTCAACCTAAAAGATTTTTTTTTTTTATTAACACATTTACGATTCCCACCAAGGCAGGGTGGCCCGAAAAGAAAACTTTCATCATCATTCACTCTATCACTGTCTTGCCAGAAGTGTGCTTTACACTACAGTTATAAACTGCAACATTTACACTCTCCTTCAGAGTGCCGGCACTGTACTTCCCATCTCCAGAACTCAAGTCCGGCCTGCCGGTTTCCCTGAATCCTCTTCATAAATGTTACTTTGCCTACACTCCAACAGCACGTCAAGTATTAAAAACCATATGCCTCCATTCACTCCTATCAAATACGCTCACACATGCTTGCTGGAAATCCAAGCCTCGCACACAAACTTCCTTTACCCTCCCTCCAACCTTTCCTAGGCTGACTTACCCCGCCTTCCCTCCACTACAGATCCATACACTCGAAGTCACTTGTCTGTCCATTCTCTCTACATGTCCAAACCACCCCAACAACCCCTCCTCAGCTCGGACAATTGCTGGTAATCCCGCACCTCCTCCTAATTTCCAAACTCCGAATTCCTCTGTATTTATATTCACACCACACTGACCTCAGACATGACATCTCCACTGCCTCCAGCCTTCTCCTCGTTGCAACATTCATCACCCATGCTTCACACCCATATAACCAAAAGAATCCTATTTAAATCAGATCTGACAACTAAAGTCTCTTTAGAGAGAACAAGCTCACATACTAAATACATAAACTACTCGTTCCTCTTATCCCCATTCCAGTAATTACCCACATAATACATGACTATAGAAGAAAAAAATACAAGCCCTAAAAAACGCCTCTAACCCAATCAAAAGTCAAAGTCACACAATAAAAGAATTCAGAGAAACAATCTCAAATAGTCACATATCTTAATCTTTAACTTAAACCTAATGAATTAAAGCTAACAAGAACTAAATAATAAATTTTAACCTACGAAACTCACATTAATGCAAGCTAGTGTCCTAAATAACAAAATAAACTAATTTAATGACTAGAAACACCAAATAACACGATTTAAAATAATTCACTATATTTCTGGCTATACGAACCAATATATTATTAATTTAAATTATTTAAAATTAGTAACTACAAAAAATTATAGTTTATTTACACGAATTTGGTGTTGTAAAACTACAGATGAAATTTATTTAAAAAAATTTATTACTAGAAACTTTATGGCATTGTATATTGCATCTTACCGTTTACACCTTCAAGAGTGTCATTATACTTCGCTGCTCTCCCACAATCCTTCCATAGGATTTATGCTTCTGATCCAGACGCATTTAATTAATCCATAACTATTGAACCTTATTAATTCTTCATTTTGATTTTCGTCCGTTTTATTTCTTATTTTCCTAAGTGACATTCTAATCCTTACCCCATGATGCCTCATTAGCTTCTAACGCATCTTGTAAAATTAACTCTCTCATTTCAATTTTTTCATATTCCTTTCATCTATTGTTATCTCACTTCTTTTAATTATGAGAGACTCAATGATTATCCATATAAAATTCTTAACCTTTTCTTATGTGTGTATTTTTTGGATAATATATTTAACTTAACTGCCCATCAACACAATCTACCGCCTCTTTACTACTCTTTATAATCTGTTATCTCCTTTTCACTTTAATTGTAGTAATAAAACATTATTACCATCTCTTGTGGACATTTTCGACCTCAAACCAACAACTTAAACATTTTAAAATCAGAGTATAGCTATACTAGTTTTGGAAATTAAAATAAAGGAGTTTTTCTTATTTTAAAAACATAAATAATATTAGAATATTAGAATAGTGTGTTACAAATGCATGCATTTAAAAATCGAAACTTTTTAATTATTTAATTCTTTCATGCTAAAATAATTAAATCTCCATAAAAGATGAACTCAACCTGTCTTCTGCTGGTTTGAACTCAAATCATGTAAAGATTTCCAAGATCGAACACACTTTCTCTCTAACTGCATTACAAAAAAACTTTAATTCCACATCGAGGTCGCAATAATTTTCTCTCGAAAGATTCCTCCAAAAAATTACGCTGTTATCCATGAAGTAACTTATACCTAATACATAAAAAGAACAGTTAAATTAATTATTGTCTCATCGCCCCAACAAAACATCTAATCAATAAATTTTTTTTTAGATTTTTTATATGTTTTTTAGTAGTTTAATGCAAAACTCGATGCTAATCTTGTAGTAGCGTATTTAAGCTCTTTCACTAAAAGTTATATTCATTTCCTATATAAAGACAACTCACTTTTCGTAAAAATCATTATTAACATCGGATCAGCTATATGATCAAGACCCGAGTCAGCAGACACTCTGTCTTGTCTCTGACAAACAAAAGAATACGTCGAACCATTCATAAAAAGACTCACCATAGACTTTTATTTTCCCATGTTTTCATAAACACCACGAAGCCATTTGCCGAGTTCCTTTATCTTAACCAGTCCCTGCACAAAACTTACCTCATTTTCGACTATTTAATAATATATCTATTCTGAACAATTCGATTTTAAATACTAATTTTTATCTCGTTAGTAACAAAAATACTGTTATTCAAATTAAAATATAACATTTAGAACATGGCTGCTTCTAAAGTCTCAGCCTCATTAGCTCTCAAAACATCTCAATAAGAATAACAATAAATTAATAACTCTAAAACCTTATACCAGCTTTTCACTACATCTCGAGCATAAAACTAAATTTAATTGTTTTCAAAAGATGCAGATATAAAAAATCTCGTGAAAATCTCACAACCAATAGATAATTATAAAACTTTTTTCCAAAAAAAAACACATTTAATAATCTACCAATCTTTTTTCGACCCACAGTTTAATTATATAAATTTCTCCAATGCACAAGGCACTTACAACATATTCATAAGATTTTATTTTTCAATATTTCAGCACTCTCTCAAAGTAACAATCCACTTTATTTCCTATGAATTTTCCATACAGTGCTCATCCTTCAAAGCACTTTTCCAATTTTTAACTTTATCATCGGCAATTCAGGTTCTAGCTTTTTCTATACCCATAGCAATGTACTGGTAGCAGTATAAATATAGAAAACTGAAGGACCTTCACTTCTAAAACCTACTTGATTGTGAATCTGGCAACTTTGGCAGCTTCCTCGCCTCACACAAAACAACAAACAGCTGAAATGTCTTGTGATGTGCCTATGCCCAGAATTCTCCTCCTTTTCAAGTCCCCATTCTTTTATTCTATGGTGACTTATATTTCGGTACTTGTCAATATCAATGTCAATAGTGTATAAGTGAGTAAAATTCGTTTTAATTGGAATTTTATAACTGCACTCCACTTTACCCTCAGTGCCTGGCGGGACCCTGAGATCCCACCTTTATACTTTTTGAAATTTTATTCATTATGATTATTTTCATGAATAAATGTGTGTCTCTTACTTCCTAGGAAGGACATTTCAACAAATGAGAACTAACAGATATACCTTTCATAACTAGGCAAAGGGCTTTAACACAAATTTCACAAACTCAAAATAAACCTTTCCCTATAACAACTTTTTCAACGTAAGTAAAATGCAAAATTTAGCTTAATTTTTGAAAGTTTATTACACTTTATTTACTCTTTCTTTCTAATATGCCATCCTTCGAATTTACAAAATTTCTATAATAAAATTAGTTACTTCTTTCCATCCAATACTACCCCAAATATTCCTTTAGCTTAAATAAATACAACTCAAGTCACAAATAACAAAAATTATAATATAACAGTAAATTTCTATACATTAACACTGTTATCAGTTCACCGATAGCAATAATTTAAATCACATCAAAATCGTGCAACAATATGAAATCTTCAATAGCTCTTTTTTATCTTATAAATTTCAGCTTGCAATCTTGTTAGAATTTAAAAAGAAAATCTCAAAAATGAAAAGATTTACCTCACTTCACGCTCTCTGAACACGAATTAACATCTTCATAAAATGCACTTTAAAGGTAGCAAATTTCGATAGGGAAAATTTTTCAATCCAGATCAAATGAACTGACTTTGGAGTCAAATTCAAATAAAAATACCCATTTTCAGTAATTTTGTAATTAGTATATATATATATATATATATATATATATATATATATATATATATATATATATATATATATATATATATATATATATATATATATGGGGTCCACCACAAATTGTGGACCCATAGCCTCGAGAAGTGGATAAAAAGACTTCAAGGAAGAAGATTTTGATTTCTTCCTTAGCCATTTGAATATTCCACTTCCAATACCACCCATCTTTTTTTTTTTTTTTTTACCATAGGTACATTTTATTACATAATATGGCAATAAAAGATTTAAGAGATACATTGTTGATATAAAGATGGAATATACAGTACACGAGGTGTGAGATACATGTCTAGTACATATTGCTGCTACGTTTGTCACTGGTTATAATGCGAAAATCTCATCCAGCTCCTCCGAGCTGGGGCAGCCCAAAATACAACATGTAATACTCTCTCTGAACAGCAGTGTTGAGTTGCTGAACAGAAAACTGGCTGCTCTGGGATCCCTAGCTCCTCTGTTGAGTCTCTTTGCCCATTCCTTGGAGGAACTTAGATGCACTCTTTCTCCATGGAGCCAAGGGTCTCTGAGCCTATGGGAACAAACATATAATGATGGGCAAGTTTCTCCATATTTTCTCGACTGGGACCCTGAAGGTGGCAGCTGCCCCTCCTTCCTCCCTTGTGTATTGAGATAGGTATCAGCCAAGGTAGATGCACATGTGTAGTCCCACACCACCTGCTTGCCGTCTGTCCAGGCTTGAAGGGTGATACCATCTGGACGCTTTTGGCTGCCATCAGATCTGCATAGTTGAGTGGCTCCTTTAGTGTTAGCATCCAGCTGTTGTGAGGCCTTCGATAATGTTATTAACCTTCATGTCTTGCAATCTTTCCTCGGATTTACGACACAAGACTCATGCGGTACCCGAATCGGTCTGCTGCTTCACTGCCACAAATACACCTGTGTTCGGCGAGAATAGGGGCGACAAGTCGCTGGGCAACACCAATGCGGACGGTCTGTGGGTCGAGGCGTGCCAAGGCTGGAGTTGGGAACAGCCAAAAGAAAGTCCCCGCATGAGGAGCTTCGATTGGTGAAGAGGAGGGCTCTATCCTTCCCTGACACTGAAGCACGCTGAGGCAATATTCTACTATTGGGTCATCCCAGTGCGACTGTTTGTAGTTGCTGGGGGGGGACCAGGGCCCGGTTTCAGAGCCTGTTAGATTATCCCAGATCCTGGCTCCATCAACAAACTTTTGGTCATGGATTCCAACTGTGTCCCTAAGATGTTCAGGGAGCAATCGCTGCTAAGCCCTCTTCAGGATGCAATGCATGAAGACAGGAAAGCAGGTAGAGCAATCTGAGATGACTTGCGTATACCAATGCCTCCTTAGTTCACTGTCATATTCGTGCAGTATAGGGTTATCATATGAAGGAGCACATCTTAGGAAATATGTTAACCTGGGCAGACTCAAGCATTTTGTGAGAAGGTACAAGGCATCATGGGTGTCAAGATTGTCTATTCGTTGTTCCATTCTCCTCAATTCTTCAGTTTCTTCCTGAGAATTGTGTCAATGGCATCGCTTCCCAGAGGTGTTCCAAACAAGACACTATTAGTGGCACTGACATATGAGCAGCCCGAACTCGAAGTGTAAGTGTATTTCTGTAAGTGCTTTTGTAAGTGAATTTTTGGGGGTCTGAAACAGATTAATCTAATTTATATTATTCCCAGGGAACATATTGACACTCGAACAGCCTTCTGAATGAATTAAGTTCGCACCTGGAGGTACCACTGTATATACAGTGGTACCCCGGATTTCGTACAGCTCCCAACTCGAACAATTATGTAAGTGTATTTTTGGGGTCTGAAATGGACTAATCTAACTTACATTCGTCCTTATGGGAAAAAAAATTCGTTCGGTAATGGCACTCGAGCAGCATTCTGGAACGAATTATTGACGAAATCCGGGGTACCACTGTGTATATTTTAACACATCGGCCGTTTCCTACCGGAGGCAGAGTGACTCCAAAAAAGAAAGAAAATTATTTAATTATTCAACACTTTACCTCCAAACCGAAAATATACTACACTCCCTCTATTAAAGTGAAGGAAGTATACTTCTTATTTCCAGGACTCGGGTCCAGCTAACTGGTTTCGTGAATCCTTCACAAAATATTACCTTACTCACACTCCAACAGCTCGTCAGGTTCTAAACATTCGTCTCTATTCACTCCATCTAACAATTACGCTCACCCACGCTCGCTAAAATCCGCCGGGCCCAATACGCAGAACCCCCCTTTCATTCCAAACCTTCGAGCACACTTTTAATCCTTCCTTCCCCTACCGATTTATATGCTCTCCAAGTCATTAAGTAATTCTACTTGTTCTTTGTTCCATTCTCTAAATGGCCAAACCACTCAACAACCTCTCTTCAGCCCTCTGACTAATACTTTTAGTAACTCCATACCTAATAATATATATATATATATATATATATATATATATATATATATATATATATATATATATATATATATATATATATATATATATATATATATATATATATTCCTACCCAAGGCAGGGTGGCCCGAAAAAGAAAAACTTTTATCATCACTCACTCCATCACCGTCTTGCCAGCGGCGTGCTTTATTAACACCTCCTTCAGAGTGCGCTGGCACTGTGCTTACCCATCTCCAGGAATCAAGTCCGGCCTGCCGGTTTCCTGAAACCTTCATAAATGTCCATGTGTAAGATCATCTAAAAGGGACTCCTTTGTACCTGCTAGTGTGCCATCATCCGGGAAACCCGATTTTTAGCTCACAGATCAGTCTGATTTTTCCTAACCGCTATACAGAAGAAAAATGGTGAAAAAACTCAAAAAAATACGGAGAACTTGCCCATCATTATATTTTTTTCCCCATAGGCTGGGAGACCCTTGGCTCAGGGGGAAAGAGTGCATCTGTTTTTCCGGGCAAAAGACTCAACAGGGTAACTTTGGGCCCGCCCCACCAAGGCAGTGTGGCCCAAAAAAGCTTTCATCATCACTCATCCATCACTGTAAATTTTAAACAGAAATAATGGATTTACCAAAAAAATTGGTTTAATTTTTTCAAATTTAGTTTGATAGGACATAGGTAAGTACTTTTTTTAAAAAGAGTTGTGGATGCGTAGATTATTATTATAATTAAAGGGGGGAACCCTATCCCGTAGGATTATACAGGTGGATGCGTAAAACACTCTTCAGTAGGGTGATAGAGGCTAGGACCTTGGGTAGCTTTAAAATGAGATTGGACAAATACATGAGTGGAAGGAGCTGGGTTTGATTGGTGTCTTGGGTGGGGATAAATTTTTGGTTAGCTTTGGGTGGGGGTCGTTTTGATAAGGACCTCCCTTTTTAGGGGACGAAGGCCTTCTGCAGTGTTACTCCATTCTTATGTTCTTATTTACACTACAGTTATAAAACTGCAACTTCACACCTCCTTCAGGTGCCAGCACTGTTTCCCATCCCCAGGATCAAGTCCGGCCTCCCGGTTTCCCTGAATCCCTTCATAAATGTTACCTTGCTTACCCCCAACAGCACCTCAAGCCCTAAAACATTTGTCTCCATTTGTCCTTTTCACGCTCACGCACGCTTGCTGGGCCCAAGCCCCCGCACAAAAACCTTCTTTACCCCCCCCCTCCAACCTTTCCTAGGCCGCCCCTACCCCCTTTTCCTTTCCCACTACAGATTTATACACTCTAAGTAATTTATTTTGTTGCATCCTCTCTACAGTCCAAACCACCTCAACAACCCCCCCCAGCTCTCTGGAAATAGTTTTGGTAATCCCACACTTCCTCCCCAATCTCCAAACTATGGATTCTCTGCATTTTATTCACACCTCACATTGACCTCAGACATGACATCTTCACGCCCCCAGCCTTTCCTCGTTTCAACATTCACAACCCTGCTTCACACCCATCAAGAGTGTTGGTATAACTATCTCTCATACATTTACTCTTTGCTTTCGTGGATAAAGTGTTCATCTCCACAGACTCCTCATATTTTTTTACCTTTTTCCCCCCGTTAATTCTAGATTCACTTCATCCTTCATAGACCCATCTGCTGACACATCCACTCCCCAAAAATCTGAAACATTCACCTCCTCCATACTCTCCCTCCCAAACTGATATCCAATCTTCCGTTACCTAATTTTGTTCTTATCCTCAACTCTTTCCCCGGATCTCCTGACTTTTTGCCCACTCTCTGGGATTATTTTTTTGGTTCGTAGTTACCAGAAAAAGAAAGCTTATGTTTTTTGTGTGTGTTTTTTTGGGGTGTTTTGTGTGTTTGGGTGTTTATGGAGTGTTTGTGTGTGTGTGTGTTTGCGTATGGGGTGTGTGTGTATAGATGTCTCACCTAATTGTGGTTGCAGGGGTCATGACTCAGCTCCTGGCCCCGCCTTTTCCCCTGGTCGCTACTGGGTCCTCTCTCCCCTGCTCCATGGTTTTTCATTCCTTTAAATTTTGTATGGTTCCTGCCTCCACTACATCGCTTGCTAGACTATTTCACTTCCTGACTACTCTATGGCTAAAAAATTTTCCCAACATCCCTTTTGACTCATCTGAGTCTTAAACTTCCAAATGCGACCCTTGTTTCTGTGTCCTCTCTGGACATCCTTTTATCCACCTTGTCTATTCCAAATATTTTGAAAACTTTCTTCGTAGGACTTTCCCCCTTAGCTCTGGAACTAACCTTTCCAAATCTTTGCACTTTCTCTAATTTCTTGACGTGCTTGACCAGGGTGGGGTTTCCCAAATGGTGCTGCATACTCTAGTATGGGGCGACGCATTAAGTGTCTTGCGATTCCTTACTTAGGTTCGGAACGCTATTCTCAGGTTTGCCAGGCGCCCATATGCTGCAGCAGTTATCTGCTTGATGTGTGCTTACGGAGACGTGCCGTTATACTCCCCAAGATCTTTTTCCTTGAGTGGGGTTTTCAGTCTTTGGCCACCTAGCCTATACTCTGACTGGGGGCTTCTTTGTCCTTCCCCGATCTTCATGACTTTGCATTTTGGGGTTAAATTCAAAGGGATCATTTTTCTTCCATTCCTCAGGTAATATCCCTGTTTCATGGTTTTTGAATATTGTTTTAGGGGTCACATATGTCTCTGCTCCCCTCTCAGGACCCATGGAGAGATGTTGTCCGGGGCCCCCCGCCTGGGAAAACTAGTCTCCAGAGCCTTTCACTTTTCCGGGTGCATGGTTTTTGCCAACACTTGGGGGTTTAACCCCCTCTCCCTCTTTCTAGTCTCTTCTGTCTCCTCTGTGAAAGTTCCTTTGAATCCATGTTTGGGTTCCTACATTTTTCGGTGTTTCTTGTGAACCCCCTCCTTCCATCCTTAGCCCGATCATCTGGTTTTGACTGTTGTTTTCCTCCTGATGTGGTGTACAAAAGCTTTGGGGCGGATTTGGGGCTGTTATGTCATTTTCATGTTGTCATTGGGGCCCCCCTTCTTACCTGTGCATTTTTTCTGGCTCTCGACTGCTCTCCCTTTTTCTCCGGGGGCCTTTGCCCATATTCTTCCATTCCCCGGGACACTTGGTTTTGGCCCCCCTCGCCTTTGGGTGAACCAAGGGCTCATCCTGGCTTTTTTATTATTCCCGTTTCCCTTGGTACAAACCTCTCCCCCAGCTTCC
>WNWK01010613.1:10000-69270 GCA_009830355.1 Cherax destructor | reverse complement strand
TCCTGCCCCCTTTGTCCTCTGTCTCGCTCCCCCTGTCTTTGTCCCTCTGTCTTCCCTGTCCCCCCTGTACCACCTGCAGTCAGCTCTGGAAAAGGGATTTAAACCTTCTAGTGTAGCCAAAATAATCTATACACTTCAACTGTACACTCTTTGTGTATACTTTCCTGTACTCACCTAGTTGTGGTTGCAGGGGTCGATTCACAGCTCCTGGCCCGCCTCTTCACTGGCCGCTACTGGGTCACTCTTCCTGCTCCATGAGCTTTATCATACCTCTTCTTAAAGCTATGTATGGATCCTGCCTCCACTACATCATTTCCCCAGACTATTCCACTTCCTGACAACTCTGTGACTGAAGAAATACTTCCTAACACCCCTGTGATTCATCTGAGTCTTCAACTTCCAATTGTGACCCCTTGTTGCTGTGTCCCATCTCTAACATCTTCTCTCTGTCCACCTTGTCAATTCCTTGCAGTATTTGTATGTCGTTATCATGTTTTCCCCTAACCCTCCTGTCCTCTAGTGTCGTCAGGCCGATTTCCCTTAACCTTCTTCGTAGGACAATCCCCTTAGCTCTGGGACTAGTCTTTTTTTGCAAACCTTGCACTTTCTGTAATTTCTTGACGTGCTTGACCAGGTGGGGTTCCAAACTGGTGCTGAAACCCAGTATGGCCTGACGTATATGGTGTACAGAGTCTTGAATGATTCCTTAGTGAGGTATTGGAACGCTATTCTTAGGTTTCCCAAACCGCCCGTATGCTGCAGCAGTTATCTGATTGATGTGTGCCTCGGGAGAGGGTCTGGTTATACTCACCCCAAGATCTTTTTCTTGAGTGAGGTTTAGTCTTTGGCCCCCTAGACTTACTCTATCTCCGGTCTTCTTTGCCTTCCCGGATCTTCATGACTTTATGTGTGTGTGTCTGTGTGTACCCCCTGGTACAGTGTACTCATGATTTATTTGATTGGTATGTACAATTGCGGGGTATGCTTGTGGGTGGCTATTTTTTTTTTTTCTTCTTCCTTTCTTTTCTCTTCTTTTCTTCTTCTTTCTTCTTTTTCGGAAGGACAAATTCAGTTTTGATGGCTGGAAAATCGTCTGAAAATTTTTATGAAAAATTGGTTTTAATTTTAATGAAGAGTTTGGAGGATGGTGGTAGTGGTGTGGTGGTGTGGTAGTTGTGGTGGAGTGGTTGTGGTGGTGGGTAGTATTTGGGTGGTGGAGTAGTTGTGGTGGTGGTAGTAGTTGTGGTGGTGGTAGTAGTTGTGGTGGTGGTAGAAAAGTTGGGGGTGGAGGTGGGTGGTGGTAGTGGTTTGGGTGGGGTGTGGTGGTGGTGGTAGTGGTTGTGGTGGTGGTAGTGGTAGTGGTTGTGGTGGTAGTTGTGGTGGTGGTGGTGGTCGTTGTGGTGATAGTTGTGGTGGTGGTAGTGGTTGTGGTGGTGGTAGTGGTAGTGGTTGTGTGGTGGTAGTGGTAGTGGTTGGGTGGTAGTTGTGGTGGTGGTGGTGTCGTTGTGGTGATAGTTGTTGTGGTGGTAGTGGTTGTGGTGGTGGTAGTGGTTGTGGTGGTGGTAGTGGTAGTGGTTGTGGTGGTGGTAGTGGTAGTGGTTGTGGTGGTAGTTGTGGTGGTGGTGGTGGTCGTTGTGGTGATAGTTGTTGTGGTGGTAGTGGTAGTTGTGGTGGTGCATATATACAAGCTGAGAGATGTATATATCTCATTATGTATACAATGATATGTGTATTACTCAGTGTATATACACTGAGAGTGTATATCCTCAGTGTATACACACTGATAGTTGTATTAACCACCATTTCGTATATTAAAATATTCTTAACTAGTAGTGAACAAGTGACATGCAGCCTGACCCTCGTGTAGTAGATAGACACCAAACCTAGCACGCTAAATACACCTCTGTTGATGCTACACTCACGAATGTTACGCGTTACGTACGCACGAATATCGTACGACAATATGCGTATTGAGGGTCCGTCTCTTCTTGTGTTGAGATAGAGAGGAGAGGGAGAAAGGAAAGAAAGAGAGGAGAGAGGGAGAAAGGAAGAGAAAGAGAGGAGAGAGGGAGAAAGGAAGAGAAAAGAGGAGAGAGGGAGAAAGGAAGAGAAAGAGAGGAGAGAGGGAGAAAGGAAGAGAAAGAGAGGAGGAGGGAGAAAGGAAGAGAAAGAGAGGAGAGAGGGAGAAAGGAAGAGAAAAGAGGAAGAGGGAGAAAGGAAAAGGAAAAGGAAGAGGGGGAAAAGAAAAGAAAAAGGGGAGAAGGGAAAAGGAAAGAGGGAAAAGAAAAGGAAGAAAGTGTTTTTAAACAGGTGACTGTGTAGGTGAGAGAAAGAGATAACAGCTCAATGTATCTCTGTCTCTAAGTTGAGGTGTGTCTCCAACACTGTCTCTGTGTGTCCTTTCCCAAAACTGTGCGTCTCCCCAAAACTAAAATGTCTCCAACACCGTGTATCTCCAACAGTGTTGAGGATCACATTGGGTGGTGACCAAGGTTTCAGAAGGGAAGGCTCCCCACCCAGGATTCCAGACTGGTGGAGCATATTTGATGTATAACGCGGCCCACCTTCCTGGGAGGCGCAGGAGCATAGCAGGAGCACTAGCAGGAGCAATAGCAGAAGGAACACTAGCATGAGGAACACAGCAGGGGAACATAGCAGGATGAACACTAGCAGGAGGAGCATAAGGAAATTGGGAGGAACACAGCAGGAGGAACATTAGCAAGAACACCACAGGAGAAGCATGCAGGAGGAACACTGGGGAACATAGCAAGAGAACACTAGCAGGAGGAGCACTGGGGGAACACTAGCAGGGGGAGACTAGCAGGACATTGCAGGAGGAACACTAGCATGAGGGAAAACTAGCAGGAGAAGCACTAGCAGAGGAACACTAGCAGGAAAAACTAGGAGGAAAAACAGCATGAGAAATAGCAGGAGCTACAGGAGGAACACTACAGGAAGACACTAAGAGGAACACTAGTGTTCTCCTGCTAGTGTTCCTCCTGCTAGTGTTCCTCCTGCTAGTGTTCCTCTTGCTTCTCTGCTAGTGCCTCCTCTATGTCCCTCCCTAGTGTTCCTCCTGCTAGTGCTCCTCCTGCTAGTGTTCCTCCTGCTAGTGCTTCCTCCTGCTAGTGTTCCTCCTGCTAGTGCTTCTCCTGCTAGTGTTCCTCCTGCTAGTGTTCCTCCTGCTAGTGTTCCTCCTGCTAGTGTTCCTCCTGCTAGTGTTCCTCCTGCTAGTGTTCCTCCTGCTAGTGTTCCTCCTGCTAGTGTCTCCTGCATGTTTCTGCTAGTGTTCCTCCTGTAGTGTTCCTCCTGCTAGTGTCTCCTCCTGCTAGTGTTCCTCCTGCTAGTGTTCTCCTGCTAGTGTTCTGCTAGTGCCTCCTGCTAGTGTTCCTCCTGCTAGTGCTCCCTGCTAGTGTTCTCCTGCTAGTCTCTAGTGTTCCTCCTGCTAGTGTTCCTCCTGCTAGTGTTCCCTGCTAGTGTTCCTCCTGCTAGTGTTCCTCCTGCTAGTGTCTCCTGCTAGTGTTCCCCTTGATTCTCCTGCAGTGTCCTCCGTGCTCTGCAGTGTCTCTCCTCTAGTGCTCTCCAGTGTTCCTCCTGCTGTGCTCCTCCTGCTAGTGTTCTCCTGCTAGTGTCTCCTGCTAGTGTTCCTCCTGCTAGTCTCATGCAGGTGTTCCTCCTGCTAGTTTCTCCTGCTAGTGCTCCTCTGCTAGTGTTCTCCTGCTATTCTCCTGCTAGTGTTCCTCCTGCTAGTGTTCCTCTGCTAGTGTTCCTCCTGCTAGTGTTCCTCCTGCTAGTGCTCCTGCTAGTGTTCCTCCTGCTAGTGTCCTCCTGCTAGTGTTCTCCTGCTAGTGTTCTCCTGCTAGTGTTCCTCCTGCTAGTGTTCTCCTGCTAGTGTTCCTCCTGCTAGTGTTCCTCCTGCTAGTGCTCTCCTGCTAGTGTTCCTCATGCTAGTGTTCCTCCTGCTAGTGCTTCTCCTGCAGTGCCATGTGTTCCTCCTGCTAGTGCTCTTCCTGCTAGTGCTCCTCCTGCTAATGCTCCTGCTAGTGTTCCTCCTGCTAGTGCTTCTCCTGCTAGTGTTCCTCATGCTAGTGTTCCTCCTGCTAGTGTTCCTCCTGCTGGTGCTCTTCCTGCTAGTGTTCCTCATGCTAGTGTTCCTCCTGCTAGTGTTCCTCCTGCTAGTGCTTCTTCTGCTAGTGTTCCTCATGCTAGTGTTCCTCCTGCTAGTGTTCCTCCTGCTGGTGCTCTTCCTGCTAGTGTTCCTCATGCTAGTGTTCCTCCTGCTAGTGTTCCTCCTGCTAGTGCTTCTTCTGCTAGTGTTCCTCCTGCTAGTAATCCTCATGCTAGTGTTCCTCCTGCTAGTGCTTCTCCTGCTAGTGTTCCTCATGCTAGTGTTCCTCCTGCTAGTGTTCCTCCTGCTGGTGCTCTTCCTGCTAGTGTTCCTCATGCTAGTGTTCCTCCTGCTAGTGTTCCTCCTGCTAGTGCTTCTTCTGCTAGTGTTCCTACCCTGCAGTGTTCCTCATGCTAGTGTTCCTCCTGCTAGTGCTCCTGCTAGTGCTCTTCCTGCTAGTGTTCCTCCTGCTAGTGCTTCTCCTGCTAGTGTTCCTCATGCTAGTGCTCCTCCTGCTAGTGCTCCTGCTAGTGCTACTCCTGCTAGTGTTCCTCCTGCTAGTGCTCTTCCTGCTAGTGTTCCTCCTGCTAGTGCTTCTCCTGCTAGTGTTCCTCATGCTAGTGTTCCTCCTGCTAGTGCTCTTCCTGCTAGTGTTCCTCCTGCTAGTGCTTCTCCTGCTAGTGTTCCTCATGCTAGTGTTCCTCCTGCTAATGTCCTGCTAGTGCTCCTCCTGCTAGTGTTCCTCCTGCTAGTGCTCCTCCTGCTAGTGTTCCTCTTGCTAGTGTTCCTCCTGGTAGTGTTCCTCCTGCTAGTGCTTCTCCTGCTAGTGTTCCTCATGCTAATGTTCCTCCTGCTAGTGTTCCTCCTGCTAGTGCTCCTGCTAGTGCTCCTCCTGCTAGTGTTCATCCTGCTAGTGCTTCTCCTGCTAGTGTTCCTCATGCTAGTGTTCCTTCTGCTATTGCTCCTGCTAGTGCTCCTGCTAGTGCTCCTGCGCCTCCTCCAGGAAGGTGGGCCGCGTTATACATACAAATATGCTCACACCAGTCTGGAATCCTGGGTGAGGGAGCCTTACACAGCACTTCTGAAACCTTGGTCACCACACCAATGTGATCCTCCAGACACTGTTGGAGATACACAGTGTTGGAGACGCACAGTGTTGGAGACGCACAGTGTTGGAGACACACAGAGACAGTGTTGGAGACACACCTCAACTTAGAGACAGAGATACATTGAGCTGTTATCTCTTTCTCTCACCTACACAGTCACCTGTTTAAAAACACTTTCTCTTCCTTTCTCCCTCTCTCCTCTTTCTCTTCCTTTCTCCCTCTCTCCTCTCTTTCTCTTCCTTTCTCCCTCTCTCCTCTCTTTCTCTCTCTCTTTCTTCCTTTCTCCTCCTCTCCTTTCTCTTCCTTTCTCCTCTCTCCTCTCTTTCTCTTCCTTTCTCCCTCTCTCCTCTCTTTCTCTTCCTTTCTCCCTCTCTCCTCTCTTTCTCTTCCTTTCTCCCTCTCTCCTCTCTTTCTCTTCCTTTCTCCCTCTCTCCTCTCTTTCTCTTCCTTTCTCCCTCTCTCCTCTCTTTCTCTTCCTTTCTCCCTCTCTCCTCTCTATCTCAACACAAGAAGAGACGGACCCTCAATACGCATATTGTCGTACGATATTCGTGCGTACGTAACGCGTAACATTCGTGAGTGTAGCATCAACAGAGGTGTATTTAGCGTGCTAGGTTTGGTGTCTATCTACTACACGAGGGTCAGGCTGCATGTCACTTGTTCACTACTAGTTAAGAATATTTTAATATACGAAATGGTGGTTAATACAAACTATCAGTGTGTATACACTGAGATATACACCTCTCAGTGTATATACACTGAGTAATACACATATCATTGTATACATAATGAGATATATACATCTCTCAGCTGTATATAGCACCACCACAACCACTACCACCACACTCACCACAACAACTACTACCACCACCACAACTACCACCACCACTACTACCACCACACAACTACCCACCACACACTACCACCACCCCACCACACCACCACAACACTACCACCACACACTACCACCACCACCACACCACTACCACCACCACAACCACTACCACCACCAACAACTACTACCACCACCACAACTACTACCACCACCACACACACCACCACCACAACCACTACCACCACCACAACCACCACCCACTACCACCACCACCACCACACACTACCACCACCACAACACTACCACCACCACAACTACTACCACCACCACAACACTACACCACCACAACTACTACCACCACCACACACTACCACCACAACTACCACCACCACTACACACTACCACCACAACTACACACCACCCACTACACACCACTACCACCACCACAACCACTACCACCACCTACAACCACTCCACTACCACCCCACCTCCCCCAACTACTACCACCACCACAACTACTACCACCACCACAACTACTACCACCACCACAACAACCACCACCACAACTACTACCACCACCACAACCACTACCACCACAACTACCACCACCACCACAGCCACTACCACCATCCTGCCAAAGCTCTTCATTAAAATTCAAAACCATTTTCCTTCATAAAAATTTTCAGACCGATTTGGCCAGCCAGTCAAAACTGAATTTGTCCTGTCCGAGAGAGAGAGAGAGAGAGAGAGAGAGAGAGAGAGAGAGAGAGAGAGAGAGAGAGAGAGAGAGAGAGAGAATCTATGCCACCCACATAGCATACACGCATATTGTACATACGCAAGTGCACACATAAATGCATGGAAGTACACTGTACACATGAGAGTACACACAGACACACACACATAAAGTCATGAAGATCCGGGAAGGGCAAAGAAGACCGGAGATAGAGTATAGTCTAGGTGGCCAAAGACTGCAAACCTCACTCAAGAAAAAAGATCTTGGGGTGAGTATAATACCGAGCACATCTCCTGAGGCACACATCAATCAGATAACTGCTGCAGCATACGGGCGGCTGGCAAACCTAAGAATAGCGTTCCAATACCTCACTAAGGAATCATTCAAGACTCTGTACACCATATACGTCAGGCCCATACTGGAGTATGCAGCACCAGTTTGGAACCCACACCTGGTCAAGCACGTCAAGAAATTACAGAAAGTGCAAAGGTTTGCAACAAGACTAGTCCCAGAGCTAAGGGGATTGTCCTACGAAGAAAGGTTAAGGGAAATCGGCCTGACGACACTAGAGGACAGGAGGGTTAGGGAAGACATGATAACGACATACAAAATACTGCAAGGAATTGACAAGGTGGACAGAGAGAAGATGTTAGAGATGGGACACAGCAACAAGGGGTCACAATTGGAAGTTGAAGACTCAGATGAATCACAGGGATGTTAGGAAGTATTTCTTCAGTCACAGAGTTGTCAGGAAGTGGAATAGTCTGGGAAGTGATGTAGTGGAGGCAGGATCCATACATAGCTTTAAGAAGAGGTATGATAAAGCTCATGGAGCAGGAAGAGTGACCCAGTAGCGGCCAGTGAAGAGGCGGGGCCAGGAGCTGGAATCGACCCCTGCAACCACAACTAGGTGAGTACAGGAAAGTATACACAAAGAGTGTACAGTTGAAGTGTATAGATTATTTTGGCTACACTAGAAGGTTTAAATCCCCTTGTCCAGAGCTGACTGCAGGTGGTACAGGGGAGACAGGGAGAGACAGAGGGACAAAGACAGGGAGAGCGAGAGACAGAGGGACAAAGACAGGGAGAGACAGACAGAAAGATAGGGAGAGCAGAGACAAGAGACAAAGCCAGGGAGAGCGAGAGACAGAAAGACAGAAGAGAGAGAGAGAGATAACAGCTCTTAGCTTCTCAATAAAGGAACTCTTAATCTAACCCTGTAAAAACTCTTGTGTGTAGAGAGAGAGAGATGAAGGGAGGAGGAAGAGAGAATAAGGAATAATCTGAGGATAGAGTACACAGGAAGAATAACAGGATGAGAGGAAGACAAAACAGGGAAGTGAGAGACGAAACGATAACAAAGGAAGACAAATAATAGAAATACTTGCACGTTTCGCTCACTGTAGAGCTTGCTTCATAATGTTTCGCTTACTGTAGAGCTTCATAATGTTTCGCTCACTGTAGAGCTTCATAATGTTTCGCTCACTGTAGAGCTTCATAATGTTTCGCTCACTGTAGAGCTTCATAATGTTTCGCTCACTGTAGAGCTTCATAATGTTTCGCTCACTGTAGAGCTTCATAATGTTTCGCTCACTGTAGAGCTTCATAATGTTTCGCTCACTGTAGAGCTTCATAATGTTTCGCTCACTGTAGAGCTTCATAATGTTTCGCTCACTGTAGAGCTTCATAATGTTTCGCTCACTGTAGAGCTTCATAATGTTTCGCTCACTGTAGAGCTTCATAATGTTTCGCTCACTGTAGATCTTCATAATGTTTCGCTCACTCTAGAGCTTCATAATGTTTCGCTCACTGTACAGCTTCATAATGTTTCGCTCACTGTACAGCTTCATAATGTTTCGCTCACTGTAGAGCTTCATAATGTTTCACTCACTGTACAGCTTCATAATGTTTCGCTCACTGTAGAGCTTCATAATTTTTCGCTCACTGTAGAGCTTCATAATGTTTCGCTCACTGTACAGCTTCATAATGTTTCGCTCACTGTAGATCTTCATAATGTTTCGCTCACTGTAAAGCTTAATAATGTTTCGCTCACTGTAGAGCTTCATAATGTTTCGCTCACTGTAGAGCTTCATAATGTTTCGCTCACTGTACAGCTTCATAATGTTTCGCTCACTGTAGAGCTTCATAATGTTTCGCTCACTGTACAGCTTCATAATGTTTCGCTCACTGTAGAGCTTCATAATGTTTCGCTCACTGTAGAGCTTCATAATGTTTCGCTCACTGTAGAGCTTCATAATGTTTCGCTCACTGTAGAGCTTCATAATGTTTCGCTCACTGTAGAGCTTCATAATGTTTCGTTCACTGTAGAGCTTCATAATGTTTCGCTCACTGTACATCTTCATAATGTTTCGCTCACTGAAGAGCTTCATAATATTTCGCTCACTGCACAGGTTCATAATGTTTCGCTCACTTTAGAGCTTCATAATGTTTCGCTCACTGTAGAGCTTCATAATGTTTCGCTCACTGTAGAGCTTCATAATGTTTCGCTCACTGTACAGCTTCATAATGTTTCGCTCACTGTAGAGCTTCATAATGTTTCGCTCACTGTAGAGCTTCATAATGTTTCGCTGACTGTAGAGCTTCATAATGTTTCGCTCACTGTAGAGCTTCATAATGTTTCGCTCACTGTAGAGCTTCATAATGTTTCGCTCACTGTACAGCTTCATAATGTTTCGCTCACTTTAGAGCTTCATAATGTTTCGCTCACTGTACAGCTTCATAATGTTTCGCTCACTGTACAGCTTCATAATGTTTCGCTCACTGTACAGCTTCATAATGTTTCGCTCACTGTAGAGCTTCATAATGTTTCGCTCACTGTAGAGCTTCATAATGTTTCGCTCACTGTAGAGCTTCATAATGTTTCGCTCACTGTACAGCTTCATAATGTTTCGCTCACTTTAGAGCTTCATAATGTTTCGCTCACTGTACAGCTTCATAATGTTTCGCTCACTGTAGAGCTTCATAATGTTTCGCTCACTGTAGAGCTTCATAATGTTTCGCTCACTGTAGAGCTTCATAATGTTTCGCTCACTGTATAGCTTCATAATGTTTCGCTCACTGTAGAGCTTCATAATGTTTCGCTCACTGTAGAGCTTCATAATGTTTCGCTCACTGTAGAGCTTCATAATGTTTCGCTCACTGTAGAGCTTCATAATGTTTCGCTCACTGTAGAGCTTCATAATGTTTCGCTCACTGTAGAGCTTCATAATGTTTCGCTCACTGTAGAGCTTCATAATGTTTCGCTCACTGTAGAGCTTCATAATGTTTCGCTCACTGTAGAGCTTCATAATGTTTCGCTCACTGTAGAGCTTCATAATGTTTCGCTCACTGTAGAGCTTCATAATGTTTCGCTCACTGTAGAGCTTCATAATGTTTCGCTCACTGTAGAGCTTCATAATGTTTCGCTCACTGTAGAGCTTAATCAAGAGTGATTTTTGAGCTTCTTGAGAACACGTGGAAATATGACACAACATAAGCTTCACGTGCTTGTGTTCCTGTGTTCTAAGGGGAGGAAATTAGAACACCGAACACAGTAGTACCTACCCAGCACATCCAAGTGGGCCTGTACTCTGGTGTTCTAAATGGGGGGAACCAGAACACACAACACAGCAGGCCTGTACTCTGGTGTTCTAAAGGGGGACATCAGAACACACAACACAGCAGGCCCTTCCTAGCATATCCCAGCAGGCCTGTACTCTGGTGTTCTAAAGGGGGACATCAGAACACTCAACATAGCAGGCCCTTCCTAGCATATCCCAGCAGGCCTGTAATATTGTGTTCTAAATGGCGGGGAACCAGAACACACAACACAGCAGGCCCTTTCTAGTATATCCCAGCAGGCCTATACTCTGGTGTTCTAAATGGCGGGGGAACCAGAACACACAACACAGCAGGCCCTTCCTAGCATATCCCAGCAGGCCTGTACTCTGGTGTTCTAAAGGGGGACACCAGAACACACAATATAGCAGGCTCTTCCTAGCATATCCCAGTAGGCCTATACTCTGGTGTTCTAAATGGCGGGGGAACCAGAACACACAACACAGCAGGCCCTTTCTAGCATATCCCAGTAGGCCTATACTCTGGTGTTCTAAAGGGCGGGGAAACCAGAACACACAACATAGCAGGCCCTTCCTAGCATATCCCAGCAGGCCTTTACTCTGGTGTTCTAAAGGGGGACACCAGAACACACAACATAGCAGGCCCTTCCTAGCATATCCCAGCAGGCCTGTACTCTGGTGTTCTAAAGGGGGACACCAGAACACACAACATAGCAGGCCCTTCCTAGCATATCCCAGCAGGCCTTTACTCTGCTGTTCTAAAGGGGACACCAGGGCACACAACATAGCAGGCCCTTCCTAGCATATCCCAGCAGGCCTGTACTCTGGTGTTCTAAAGGGGGACACCAGAACACACAACATAGCAGGCCCTTCCTAGCATATCCCAGCAGGCCTTTACTCTGCTGTTCTAAAGGGGGACACCAGGGCACACAACATAGCAGGCCCTTCCTAGCATATCCCAGTAGGCCTATACTCTGGTATTGCAAACAAAAACAAGAATAGCAAGATAAAATACCAGCCCTGAGGACACTCCAGTTTCAATTCTTCAGATGTGGCCCAGCTGAGGAAGGCAGCAGCCTCTGCTGGAGAATTATATATGGGGCTATTAAACTTGAAGCCCAGTAGAGAACGCAGGTGTGGTAATTTAGGTGAAGAGAAGAGCAGATGATGATGGGGAGAGAGAGAGAGAGAGGGAAGGAGGGAAGGAAGGGCAGGGAGGGAGAATGGCAGACTGGGTGGGATGGAATGACGAGAGGATGAGAGACGAAATAAGAAAGCTGGAATACATTGGATGGCAGAGAGGTATAAAAGGGAGACAGAGATATTACCCAAGATCTTACCATCTATTAAGTAATCTTACGACCACAAATAATCTTTATCTAGACAGATGAGCTGACTATAGTAAAGGAAAAGGTTCTCTCCCATCCCCCACCTTTAGCAATAATAATAATTAGTGAACCATAATGGTGTAAGAATACCAGGATTAAGGGAACAAAGGTAGAAGTTAAAGACGCAGATGAACCATTGGGATGTTTGGAATTCAAGAAGTTATGATTTTATCCTAACACCACAGGACTTTGAAAAAGCAATTAATGAAATGCCCATGCACTCTGCCCCAGGCCCAGACACTATGCCCCAGGCCCATGTACTCTGCCCTAGGCCCAGACACTATGCCCCAGGCCCATGTACTCTGCCCCAGGCCCAGACACTCTGACCCAGGCCCAGACTCATGGAACTCCGTGTTCATCAAGAACTGCAAGAAACCCCTATCACGTGCCTTCAGCATTCTATGGAGAGGGAACATGGACACAGGGGTCATCCCACACTCACTAAAAACAACAGACATAGCCCCACTCCACAAGGGTGGCAGTAAAACAATAGCAAAGAACTACAGACCCATAGCACTAACATCCCATATCATAAAAATCTTTGAGAGGGTTCTAAGAAGAAAGATTACCAACCACCTAGATACCCATCAGATGCACAATCCAGGGTAACTGCCTCTCACAACTACTGGATCACTATGCCATCTCACAACTACTGGATCACTATGACATGGTCTTGGATGGTCGCTCCTGCCTCTCACAACTACTGGATCACTATGACATGGTCTTAGATGGTCACTCCTGCCTATTACAACTACTGGATCACTATGACATGGTCTTGGATGGTCGCTCCTGCCTCTCACAACTACTGGATCACTATGACATGGTCTTGGATGGTCACTCCTGCCTCTCACAACTACTGGATCACTATGACATGGTCTTGGATGGTCGCTCCTGCCTCTCACAACTACTGGACCACTATGACATGGTCTTGGATGGGTGCTCCTCCATCTCACAACTACTGGACCACTATGACATGGACTTGGATGGTCGCCTCTGCCTCTCACAACTACTGGACCACAATGACATGGCCTTGGATACTCGCTCCTGCCTCTCACAACTACTGGACCACTAAGACATGGTCTTGGATAGGTGCTCCTCCATCTCACAACTACTGGACCACTATGACATGGACTTGGATAGTCGCCTCTGCCTCTCACAACTACTGGACCACAATGACATGGCCTTGGATACTCGCTCCTGCCTCTCACAACTACTGGACCACTATGACATGGTCTTGGATAGGTGCTCCTGCCTCTCACAACTACTGGACCACTATGACATGGTCTTGGATGGTCGCTCCTGCCTCTCACAACTACTGGACCACATGACATGGTCTGGATGTCGCTCCTGCCTCTCACAACTACTGGACCACTATGCATGGCTTGGATACTCGCTCCTGCCTCTCACAACTACTGGACCACTATGGCATGGTCTTGGATGCTCGCTCCTGCCTCTCACAACTACTGGACCACTATGACATGGTCTTGGATGGTCGCTCCTGCCTCTCACAACTACTGGACCACTATGACATGGTCTTGGATGGTCGCTCCTGCCTCTCACAACTACTGGACCACAATGACATGGCCTTGGATACTCGCTCCTGCCTCTCACAACTACTGGACCACTATGACATGGTCTTGGAGTGCCTGTCACCTACCTACTGTATCCTCTCCTACAACTACTGGACCACTATGACATGGTCTTGGATGGTCACTCCTGCCTCTCACAACTACTGGACCACTATGATATATAACTTGGATGGTCTAGAGGACAAACAATATGAAGATATATTATACACAGACTTTGTGAAAGCCTTTGACAAGTGTGACCATGGTGCAATAACACACAAAATGCGTGATAAAGGAATAACAGGAAAAGTTGGTAGATGGATCTATAATTTCCTAACAAATATAACACAAAGAGTAATAGTCAACAGAGTCAAGTCTGAGGCCGCTACGGTGAAAAGCTGTGTTCCACAAGGCACAGTACTCGCTCCCATCTTGTTCCTCATCCTCATACCTGACATAGAAATGTAAGCCAAAGCACCGTGTCTTCCTTTGCTGATGACATGGGAATTTGCATGACAGTGTCATCCATAAGGACACTGTAAATCTCCAGGCGGACATTAACAAAATCTTTAAATGGACCGCAGAAAAGAATATGTTAGTCCGTTACTCCGCTATGGAAAACTCGAGGAAATTGAAACTGGATCGGAGTATAAAAAAAATTCCAACTACACAATAGAGCTAAAAAGTAATGTGAAGGACCTAGGAGTAATAATGTCAGAGAATCTCACTTTCAAAGACCACAACAAAGTATCTACAACATTTGCTAGGAAAATGATAGGATGGATAATGAGAACCTTCAAAACTAGACACGCAATGTCCATGATTCTCTTCAAATCGCTTGTTCTCTCTAGTCTGGAATACTGCTGTACACTAACTGCCACCTTCAAGGCAGGTGAAATTCCTGACCTGGAGAATGTACAGAGAACTTTCACGGCACACATAAGTACGATAAAACACCTAAATTACTGGGAACGGTTGAAGCCCCTTGATTTGTATTCCCTGGAACACAGGCGAGAAAGATACAAGATAATATACACTTGGAAAATCCTAGAGGGATTAGTCCCAAATCTGCACACGAAAATCACTCCCTACGAAAGTAAAAGATTCGGCAGGCGATGCAACATTTCCCCAATGATAAGAAGGGGCACCACTAGTACAGTAAGACAAACACATTAAGTGTCAGGGGCCCAAGACTGTTCAACTGCCTCCCAGCATACATAAGGGTGATTACCAATAGATCCCAGGCTGTCTTCAAGAAGGCTTTGGACAGGCACCTAAAGTCAGTACCTGACCAGCCAGGCTGTGGTTCCTACGTTGGTTTACGTGCGTCCAGCAGTAACAGCCTGATTGATCAGACCTTGATCCACCACGAGGCCTGGTCATGAACCGGGTCGTAAGGGGCGTTGATCCCCGAAACACCCTCCAGGTATACTCCAGGTATACAGACACAAACCACAATACTCCCACAGACATACAAACCCCAATACTCCCACAGACATACAAACCACAATACTCCCACAGACATACAAACCACAATACTCCCACAGACATACAAACCACAATACTCCCACAGACATACAAACCACAATACTCCCACAGACATACAAACCACAATACTCCCACAGACATACAAACCACAATACTCCCACAGACATACAAACCACAATACTCCCACAGACATAAAAACCACAATACTCCCTCAGACATACAAACAAAAACTCCCACAGACATAAAAACCACAATACTCCCACAGACATACAAAACCACAAAAACTCCCCACAGACAAAAAAACCACAATACTCCCTCAGACACAATACCTCACAGACACAAACACAAACTCCACTACAAATACTGACAACCACAATACCCCTCACAGACACACAGACCATTATGGAGCCGGGTCCAGGACCACTAAACACCACCTCACCCCCTTCCAGAGGCCAAGCAGTAAATTGCTCCCACAATGGAACCTTCTGACAAGATGAGAATCACACCGTTCAATTTTCCAGCGCCCCCAGACCCAACGATGGGGAAGGGCCCCCCTGAAGATGCGCAGGGGGGGGGGCCAAGGGACCCCCTGGGGCCCCAGACGGGGGCCCCCCCCCACTACACTAACCCAAAAAACCAAATGTGGGGGGTAATTGAAAAAGGGGGGGAAAAAAAAAAAGGGGGAAAGGGAAAAAAAAAAAGGGGGAAGGAAGGTGGATCAGTGTAGAGGAAAAAGGGTGGGGGGGAAAAAAAAAAGGGGGAAAAAGGGGGCGGGGGAATAAAAAGTAGAAAGGGGAGGGGGAGGGTAAAAGAAAAAAAGGTAAAGGGGGGATGGGGAAAAATAAAAAAAGGGGTTGGGGGAGGGGAAAAAAAGGGGGGGGGAAGGGGGTGATGGGGGGAGGGTCAGTGTAAAAAGGGGGGGGAAAGGGGGAAAAGGGGGGGAAAAGGGGGGGGAGGAAGGTTATTAAAAAGGGGAAATGGAAAGTGTAAGGGGAAAAAGGGGGAAAAATGCGGGAAGGGATGGATCATTTGGTGGGGAAAAGGAAAAGAAGGTGGTGTTTAAAAAGGAGGGAATCAGTTAAAGGAAGGCAAAAAATAAATAGGGATGGTTTTCAAAGGTGTAGAGAAAAAAGGTGGTGATCAAAAAGGGAGGGAATCAGTTAGGGAAGGTGGTGATCTGGGGGGCCTATCAGTGTAAAAGGAGAGGGGGGAAAAATGCTTGGAAAAAAGGGGGTTGGAAAAGTAATAGGGAAAAAGGGGAATGCTAAGGGATAGATCAGTAAAGGAGAAATGATCTGGGGAGGGAATCAGTAGGGGAAGATGGTAATGCAAAAAGGGATGGATCAGTGGGGAAAAAAAAGGGAAAAGGAAAATGCGGGAAAAGGATGGATTCAAGTTAGAAAAAAGGTAAAATAGGGAAAAGGGATAATAAATGTAGAAAAAAGGGGTTAATGCAAAAAGGGGGGAATAAATGTAGAAAAGGGGGGAAATGCTAAAAGGATAAAATCAGTGTAGGGAAAAAATGGTAATCGGGGAAAAAGGATGGATAAAATGAAAAGGGGGAAAAAAGGGGGGAAATCTGGGGGATAAATAAATGTAAAAAAGAAGGAAAAAGGTTAAATAATTTAAAAAATAAGTGTAGAGGAAAGGTGGTAAAAAATTGCTGGAAAAAAGGGAATAAAATGTAAAAAAGGGGTTAATGCGGGAAGGGATAGATAAATGTAAAAAAAGGGGTTGATCGGGAAAAGGGAGGGAATCAGTTAAAAAAAAAAGGTAAAAAATCAAAAAGGGAAGGATCAGTTAGAAAGGGGTTAATTTTAAAAAAAGGGAATCATTTAAAAAGGGGAAAAGGTGGTGATGCTGGGGGGAAGGGAAAATCAGTGTAGGGAAGGGGGGTGATGCTGGGGGGAGGGAATCAGTATGAAAGGTTAAAATGCTGGAAGGATAAATCGTGAGAAAGAAGGTGATAAAAAAGGGAAAAAATCTTTTAAAAGGGGAAAAAGGGGGTAATGCGGGAAAAGGGAGGGAATAAATGCAAAAAAAGGAAGAGGAAAAAATAAGGGTTAAATTGGGGAAAAGGGAATAAAGTTAGAAAAAAAAGGGGGTTAAGAATCTGGGGGGAATAAATCATTTAAGAAGGGGTAATGCGGGAAAAGGGATAAAATCAGTAGAAAAAAAAGGTGGGAATGCGGGAAAAAGCAAAGGGAAAAAAATAGTGTAGGGGGGAAAAAAATTGGTAAATGCGGGAAAAGGGAGGGAATCAGTTAAAAGGAAAAGGTTTGGTAAAAATCAAAAAGGGAGGGAATCAGTTAAAAGGAAAGGGGGGATGCGGGAAGGGATGGATCAGTGAAAAGAGGAAAAAAGGTGGTGGTGATGCAAAAAGGGAGGGAATCAGTTGAAAAAAAGGTGGTAATGCTGGGGGGAATAAAATCAGTAGAAAAAAAGGGGTTGATCGGGAAAAGGGAGGGAATAAAATGTAAAAAAAGGAAAAAAGGTGGGTTAAAAATTGCAAAAAGGGGGGAATAAATGAAAGGAGGAAAAAAAAAAGGGGTTTAAAAAAAATGATGTGGAGGGTTTGGTTTCAGTGTAGAAAAAAAGGTTTGATCGGGGGGGGAATAAATAAATGTAGAAAGGGGAATGCAAAAAGGAAAGGGTTTAATGTAAAAAAAAAGGGGTAAAAAATCGGGGGGGGAATAATAAAGGTAGAAAAAAAGGTAATGATCGGGGGGGGAAGGGAATAAAATGTAAAAAGAAGGGGTTTGGGAAATTCGGGAAAAAAAGGGTTTTGGGAAAAATTAAAAAATGTAAAAAAAAAGGTAAATGAAAGGAAGGGAATAAAGTGTAAAAAAAGCAAAAAGGTGGTAAAAATGCAAAAAGGATAAATCAGAAAAGAAGAAGGGTGGTAATGGGGGGGAAAATAAAGAAAAAGGGGTAAGGAAAAAAAGGTTTTGGTTGGAATCGGGGGGGGAATGGATAAATGAAAAAAAGGAAAAAGGTGGGGGAAAATCGGGAGGAAAAATTGGATCAAGGTAAAAGGAAAGGAAAAAAATATGGGGGGAGGGAATCATTTAAAAGGGGAAAGGTAAAAAATCGGGAAAAGGAAAAATCAAGTAAAAAAGGAAAGGTGAATTTTTGGAAAGGGGGGATCAGTGTAAAAAGGAGAAGGAAGGTTGGTAAAAATTGCGGGAAAAGGGGGGAATCAGTGAGGTTGGAAAAGGTTTTGGTGAATGCTGGAATAAAATCAGTATAGAAAAGAAAAATGATGCGGGAAGGATAAATCAGTTAAAAGGAAAAAAGGTGGTAATGCTAAAAAGGGATGGATCATTTATGAAGGGGGGTGATCTAAACGATGGATAAATGAAAAAAAAAAGGGGTAATGATGGGGGGAGGAATAAAAATGAAAAAGGGAAAAAAAAGGTGGTAAAAAAATTTGGAAAAAAGGGAATAAAATGTAAAAAAATGGTAATCTGGGGGGAATAAAATCAGTTAGAAAAAAGGGGTTGGTAATCCTGGGGGGAGGGATAAAGTGTAGAAAATGGTGATCAAAAAGGATGGATCAGTTAGGGGTGGAAGAGGTGGTAAAAATGCAAAAAGGAAAGGGAATAAATGTAGAAAAAGGGGTTGAAAAATGCGGGAAAAGGGAGGGAATCATTTAGAAAAAGGGGGTTGATCAAAAAGGGATAGATCAGTTAAAAAAAAGGGGTGGTGATGCGGGAAGGGGGAATCAGTAGAAAAAAATGATCGGGAAAAGGAGGGAATCAGTTAAAAAAAGAAGGGAAAGGTGGTAAATGCGGGAAGGATGGATCGGGTGTAAAAAAAGAGGTGGGTAAATGTTAAAAAGGGAAAAGGGAATCAGTTAAAAAAAGGAAAGGGGTGGTGATCGGGAAAGGGTAAATCAGTTGGAAAGGGGTGGTGATCTGGGGGAAGGGAAAATAAATTAAAAAGGAAAAATGATAAAAAAGGGGGGAATCAGTAGAAAAAAAGGGGGGCTCGGGAAGGATAAATAAATTTAGAAAAAAAGGGGATACGGGAAAAGGTGGATCAGTTAAAAGAAAAAAGGTGGTAAGGGGAAAAGGGAAATAAATAAAATGTAGAAAGAGGGGGAAAAAATCTAAAAAGGGAGGGAATCATAAGAAAAAAGGTTTGGGAAAAAAGGGGTTTGGAGCAAAAGGAAAAATAAAATGAAAAAAAGGAAAAAAGGTGGTGATCAAAAAGGGATGGACGGGGTAAAAAAAAGGAAAGGCGGTAAATCGGGAAAAGGGAAAAAATTGGGAATTAAAAATGTAAAAAAGGGAAAAAGGTGGTAAAAATGCTGGGGGGAATAAATAAAAATTAAAAAAAGGAAAAGGTTTTTGGTAAAAAATCTGGAAAAAAAAAAATAAATGAAAAAGGAAAAAGGTGGGAATCGGGAAGTAAATAAATGAAAAAGGAAAAAAGGGGGTTTTGGAAAAAATGCTGGGGGATGGATAAAATGTAAAAAGGAAAAAGAGGGGGTGTTTGCTAAAAGGGGGGAATAAAATGAAAAGGGTAAGGGAAAAAGGTAAATGATGGGGAAAATGGAGGGATCAGTTAAAAGAAGGGGTGGTGATGCGGGAAAGGGATGGTCAGTGTAAAAGGAGAGTTGGGGAATGCTGGGGAAAATGGATAGGGGAAAAGAGAAAAAAATTGGTAAAAAATGTTTTTTGGGGGAAAAATAAATCAGTTAAAAGGAAAAATGAAATAATGCTGGAGGGATGGAATTCAGGGTAGACAAAAATGGTAAGATCAAAAAGGGTGGATAAATGAAAAGGAAAGGTGAAAATAAAAGGAAAGGGAATCAGTGTAGAAAAGGGGGGTGGTGATCTGGGGTAAAATCCCAGGGAAAAAAGGTTGGTAAACGAAAAAAGGATAAAAAATAAAAAAGGGGGAAAAAAGAGGTGGTGATCAAAAAGGAGGATAGTGGAGAAAAAGAGGTGGTGATCGGGGGGAAAGGGAATCAGTAAAAAAAAGGGGTGGTGATCTAAAGGGATAAATAAATTTAGAAAGGGGTTGATCGGGGGGGGAAGGGAAATCAGTCAAAAAAAAGGGGTTGGAAAAAATGTTGGAAAAGGGTGGATCAGGGGGTAGGAAAAGGTGGTAATGCTGGGGGGAAATAAATCAAAAAGAAAAAAAGGGGGGTAATGCAAAAAGGGAGGGAATCAAAAAAGGGGAAAAAGGTAAAAAATCTGGGGGAAAAAGGGAATCAGTGAAAAGGGGAAAAAAGGTTTTGGGATGCTGGAAAAAGGGAAATAAATAAATGAAAAAGGAAAAAAAATTTGAAAAATAAATCGGGAGGGTTTGGAAAATAATTTGAAAAAGGAAGAGGTTTGGTTAAAAAATGCTAAAAGGGTTTGGGATCAAAGGTAAAAAAGGAAAAAAGAATTTTGGTAAATGTTAAAAAGGGCTGGAAAAATTAAAAATGAAAAAGGAAAAAATAAATGATCTGAAAAAAGGGAATAAATTAAAAAGGGGAAAAAAGAGGTTGGTAAAAATTGGCTGGGGGGAATAAATCAGTTGAAAAGGGATGATCGGGGGGGGAAAAATCAGTTTTAAAGAAAAAAAGGTAATGCGGGAAAAGGAGGGAATAAAATGTAGAAAAAAATGAAAAAATGCTGGAAAAAGTAGGATCAGTGTAAAAAAAAATAAAGAATGCTGGAAAAGGGAGGGAATCAAAAGTAAAAAAGGTGGTAATGCTGGGGGGATGGATCATTTAAAAAAAGGGGAAAAGGGGTGGTGATCAAAAGGGGGAAGGGAATCAGAAAGGGGAAGGGGTGTGATGCGGGGGGGGAGGGAATCAGTTGGGGAAAAAATTGATGCTGGAGGGATGGATCAGTTGGGGAAGGGGTGGTGTTTCTGGAGGGGGGAACCCCAGGTAGAAAATGATGATGCTGGAGGGCGGGAATCAGTTGAAAAAAAGGGGGTACAAAAAGGATGGATCAGTTGAAAAAAGGGGTGGTAATGCGGGAAAAGGGGGGAATAAATGAAAAGGGGAAAAGGATACTGGGGGGAAGGGAATAAATGAAAAGGGAAAAAGAAGGTGTTTGGTAATGCAAAAAGGGAGGGAATCATTTAAAAAGGGGAAAGGGGTTGATCTGGGGGAGGGAATCAGTTAAAAGGAAAGGGGTGGGGTGCGGAGGGAGGGAATCGTTAGAAAAAAGGGGTTGGGAATGCTGGGGAGGGAATCAGTTAAAGGGAAAGGGGTTTTTAAAAAAAATGGGGAAAAGGTAAATCATTTAAAAAAGAGGAGAGGTGGTGAGGGTGGAGGGCGGGAATAAATGTAGAAAAAAAATAAAATACAAAAAGGGATGAATAAATGTAAAAAGGGGGATTAATGCGGGAAATGGATAAAAGTAAAAAAGGAAAAAAAGTTTTGGTGAATGCTGGAAAAAAGGGAATCAGTTAGAAAAAAGGGGTAAAAAATCCAAAGGATGGATAAAAGGTAGAAAAAAAAGGTGGTAATGCGGGAAAGGGAATAAATTAGAAAATGGTAATGCTGGAAAAAATTGGAAAAAAATTAAAAGTGTAAAAAAAGGTAAAAAATCTGGGGGGAAGGGAATAAAAGAAAAAGGAAAAAGGTGATAAAAAAGGGGTGGAGGGAGGGAATCAGAAAAGGAAAAAGGTGTTTGAGGCTGGAGGGAAAAATGGATCGGTGTAGAGGAAGGGGTGATCCTGTGGGGAGGGAATCAGTTAGAGGAGAAGTGTTTAACGGGAAAAGGATAAATCAAGTGTAAAAAGAGTTGCTAAAAAGGGGGAAAGGGGATGGGATCGGGGTGTAGAGGAAAAAGAGGTGGGTAAATGGGGAAGGGATAGATCAGTTAAAAGAAAAAAATAAAATACGGGAAAAAAAATAAATAAAATGAAAAAGGAAAAATTGTTAATCGGGAAGGGAGGGAATAAAATGAAAGAAAAAAAATGTTGGAAAAGGATGTTAAAAAGGGAAGGGAAAACAGTGTAAAAGGAAAAAAGAAGAGGGTTGGTAAAAATGCGGGAAAAGGATGGATAAGTAGAAAAAAAAGGTGGTATGCTGGGGGAGGGAATCAGTGTAAAAAGGAAAAGGTGGTAAATGAAAAAAGGGAGGGACTGGGTGAAAGGAAAAGGGTATGATTGGAGGGAGGGAATCAGTTGGGGAAAAGGTTTTGATGCGGGAAGGGATGGATCAGTAAAAGGAAGGTATGATCGGGGAAAGGGGGGAATCAGTGAAGGGGAAAAAAGGGGGGGAAAATGCGGGAAAAGGGAGGGAATCGTGTAAAAAGAATGATCTAAAAGGAAATAAATCATTTGGGGGAAAAAAGTGAAATACTGAAGGATAAATAAAATGAAAAAGGAAAAAGTTTTAAAAATGCTGGAAGGGAATTAAAAAATAAATAGAAGGGGAAAAAAGAGGTTGAAAAATGCTAAAAGGAAAAAATAAAAGAAATAGAAAAAAAAGAATTTAAAAAAGAAAAAGGGAAAGGGATCAATAAAATGAAAAAGGAATTTTAAAATCTGGAAAAAAGGGAATAAGTTAGAAAAAGGGGTTGGTAATCGGGGGGGGAGGGAATAAATGAAAAAGGAAAGGGGGTGATCGGGAAAAGGGGGGAATCAGTTAGAAAAAAGAAG
Organism: Cherax destructor; assembly: GCA_009830355.1. NCBI lineage: Eukaryota > Metazoa > Arthropoda > Malacostraca > Decapoda > Parastacidae > Cherax > Cherax destructor. Next base: position 46,846 of record WNWK01010613.1, on the reverse strand, counting down.
GTTTTGGTAAATCGGGAGGGAAAAGGAAAAATCAAAGTGTAAAAGTGGAAAAAAAGGTAAATAATGTGGAAAAAAGGGAAAAAGGGGAAAATAAAATGTAAAAAAAAGGGGTTAATCTAAAAAAAAAGGGAAAATAAATTAAAGAAAAAATTTAAAAAAATCGGGAAAAGGGATGGATAAAATGAAAAGGGGGAAAAAAATTGGAAGATGCTGGACAAAAAAAATAAATAATTAAAAAAAAGATTTTTAAAAAATCGGGAAAAGGATGGATAATTAAAAAAAGAAGGTTGGAAAAAATGTTGGAAAAAAAGGGAATAAAAATTATTTAGAAAAAAAGAAGTAAAAAAATGAATACGGGAAGGGAATAAATAAATGAAAAGGGGAAAGGTTGATCTGGAAAGGGAAATCAGGGGTAAAAGGAAAGGAAAAAGGTGGTGAGGGAGGGAGGGAATCAGTGTAGGGGAAAATTTTTGGTGACGTTAAAAGGAATGGTTTCAGTATAAAAGAAGAGTTTGATCGGGAAAAAGGGAAATCAGGAAAAAAGGGGGTAATCTGGAAAAAAGGGAATCATTTAAAGAAAAAAGGGGGTTGATCAAAAAGGAAATTGGATAAAAAGTGTAAAAAAGAAGGTTGGTTTTTTTGCGGGGGGGGAAGGGAATCAGTTAAAGGAAAAAAGGTGGTATGCAAAAAGGGATGGATCAGTTAAAAGGAAAAGAGGTGGTAAAATTTGGAAGGGAGGGAATCAGTGTAGAAGATGGTGATCTGAGGGAAATAGATAGCAAAAAAAAGAGGTTGGGAGGGTTGGAAAAAAGGGGGGAAAAAAAAAATGTAAAAAAAAGGGGTTAAAATCGGGAAAAGGGAAAGGGAATAAAATGTAAAAAAGGAAAAAAGAGGTGATTTTGGAAGGAAAAGGTTTAAAAATGTAGAAAGGGGAAAAATGCCTGAAAAGATAAATAAAGAAAAAAAAGGGAAAAAATGCTAAAAGGGATGGATAAATGTAAAGGAAAAAAGGTGATCAAAAAGGAAAAATCGGGAAGGGGAAAGAAGGTGGAAAAAATTGGCGGGAAGGGAAAAAATTAGAAAGTGTAGGGGAAAAAAGAGAAAAAATGTGGAGGGGAAAAGGGAGAAGGCTAAATAAAGAGAAAGGAAAAATAACAATACTTAAAGAAAAATCCTCAAAAACCCTTTCCCCTATGGAAGACTGAGCATCTCCATGCGGCGACTTTCCGCGCCCAAAGGGTTTTTGGCGAAACGACTTCACTTTTGGGAAAGTGCTTTAACAGAACCAGCATCAGTAGCAAGACTCAAGCATTCGCTGACGTTGGTCTCTGCCCCCTTACCTGGAATATACCTGGAGAGGGTTTCGGAGGTCAACGCCCCGCGACCCGGTATGTGACCAGGCCTCGTGGTGGATCAAGGGTCTGATCAACACAGCTGTTACTGTCGGCCGCACATCAGCATTAATATGAACAAGTCAACTGGTCAGGTACTGACTTTAGGTGCCTGTCCATTGCCTTCTTGAAGACAGCCAGGGGTCTATTGGTAATCCCTTTATGTATGCTGGGAGGCAGTTGAACAGTCTTGGGCGCCTGACACTTATTGTGTTGTCTGTCAGTGAACTCGTGGCGCCTACTTTTCATGGGAATGTTGCATCCCCTGCAACAACATAAGGAGTGATTTTCGTGTAAAGTTTAATACCAATCCTCAAAGTTTTCCCCGTGTATATTTTAATGTATCTCTCGCCTGCTTTCCCGGGAATACAAATCAAGGACTACCTTCCCAGAAATTTTGGAGCTTTATCGTATATTTTCTGTAAAGTTGTCTTACATTCTCAGGTCACAATTTCACCTGCCTTGAAAGGTGGCAGTTAGTGTACAGCATATTCCAGCCTAGAGAACTGGGCCGTCCTAGTTTAAAGGTTCTCATTATCCACCCTATCTTTTTCCCTACAGATGTTGTAGATACATTGTTGTGGTCTTTGAAAGTGAGACCCTAAACATTATCACTCCCAGGTTCTTCCTACTTTTTCGCTCTATTGTCTGGTTAGAAATTTACAGGTGTTATGAAAAAAAGAGAGGAGGAGGACAGGGGAAGATAGAGGCTTGATATTTAATTTTAAACACTAAAACTGAGGGAGGGTTTAAGGTATTGAAACACTAGAGACTGTGTTAAGGTATTTACAAGTTTTAAACCAAAGACTGTAGTAGGGTTTTACAGGGTTTTTAAAAAAACTAAAGACTGTGGTGGGGGTTGACAAATGTTATAAACACTAGAACTGTAGTAGGTATTGACAGGTATTATAAACACTAGAACTTGTGGTTTGCGGTGTTTTAACACTAAAGGCTTGGTGAGTGACAGGGTTTTTTTAAACACTAAGACTGTGGTGGGGGTTTTACAGGGATTGTAAACACTAGAAGCTGTGGGAGATTTGGCAAGTTTTAACACAAAACAATAAAGTGGTAAAAGAGTATTATAAACACTAAAAAAATTGTAAATTTGGCAAGTTTAAACACAAAACTGTTTAGGTGTTAAAAAGTTTATAAACAAAAACTGTGTGATTTAAAAAGTGTTATAAACACTAAGAAGGGTGTGGGGGTTTGAAAAGTTGTAAAAACTAAAAGGGTGTGGTAGGTGTTGACAGGTATTTAAACACTAGAGGCTGTGTGGGGTTTGCAGTGTTATAAACACTAAGCTGTGTAAATGTTGGCCCAAATTTATAAAAAAATAGAAATAGTAGGGATTGCAAGTGTTATTCACTAAAGGGTTAGTAGGGTTTACAAGTGTTTAAAAACTAAAAACTGTAGTAGGTATTGACAGGTTTATAAAAAACTAAAAGGGTGTAGTGGGGGGGTTTCAGGGGGTAAGCACTAGGGCTGTGGTGGAGTAAGGTGTTTAAACACTAAAGGCTGTGGGGGTGTTGAAGGTGTTTAAAAACTAAGAGGCTGTGGGAGGTTTGCAGGTGTTTTAACCAAGAGGGTTTAGTAGGTTTGACAGGTTTTAAAAATGAGAGAATGAATAAAAAAACTGAGGCTTTTTTTCTTTTCATCCTTTTCTCCCCCTTTCTTTCCTTTTTCTCTCTCTCCTCTCTCTCTCTCTCTCTCTTCTCTCTCTCTCTCTCTCTCTCTCTCTCTCTCTCTCTCTCTTTTTCTCTCTCTCTCTCTCTCTCTTTTTCTCTCTCTCTCTCTCTCTCCCTCTTTTCTCTCTCTCTCTCTCCTCTCTCTCTCTCTCTTTCCTCTCTCTCTCTCTCTCTCTCTCCTCTCTCTCTCTCTCTCTCTCTCTCTCTCTCTCTCTCTCTCTCTCTCCCTCTCTCTCTCTCTCTCTCTCTCATTAACTCTGAGGTTAACACAGAGCAACACCCCCTCACAACAATAAACTAACGAAGAGTGAAAACAACAAGAGGATAGTCTGGGGGGCCCGACCACCCGTTGCTTCCTTCAGGACACACGGAAGACTCCGTTAACAGGAAAAGCAGTTCCGTCTGGATGCAGCTCAGGGTCCAAACAGAGAGGAGGTATAATGTTATGGAGGGTCTGTTGTTGCTGCTGTATGTGCCTTTGTGTGTGTGTGTGTGTGTGTGTGTGTGTGTGTACTCACCTAGTTGTACTCACCTAGTTGTGGTTGCAGGGTCGAGTCATAGCTCCTGGCCCAGCCTCTTCATGCCGCTATGGGTCACTCTCCCTGCGCCATGAGCTTTATCATACCTCTTCTTAAAGCTGTGTATGGAACCTGCCTCCACTACATCCTTCCCAAACTATTCCACTTCCCGACACTCTGTGACTGAAGAAATACTTCCTAACATCTCTGTGATTCATCTGAGTCTTCAACTTCCAACTGTGTCCCCTTGTTGCTGTGTCCCATCTCTGGAACATTCTGTCTCTGTCCACTTTGTAATTCCTCTCAGTATTTTATATGTCGTTATCATGTCCCCCTATCTCTCCTGTCCTCAGTGTCGTCATGTCGATTTCGCTAACCTCTCCTCGTAGGACATAACCCTTAGCTCGGGACTAGTCTTGTTGCAAACCTTTGCACTTTCTCGAGCTTCTTGACGTAGCTGGCTAGGTGTGGGTTCCAAACTGGTGCTGCATACTCTAGTATGGGCCTAACGTACACAGTGTACAGGGTCCTGAACGATTCTTTATTAAGATGTCGGAATGCTGTTCTTAGGTTTGCTAGGCGCCCGTATGCTGCAGCAGCTATTTGGTTGATGTGCGCCTCAGGAGATGTGCCTGGTGTTATACTCACCCAAGATTTTTTTCCTTGATTGAGGTTTGTAGTCTCTGGCCCCCAAGACTGTACTCCGTCTGCGGTCTTCTTTGCCCTTCCCCAATCTTCATGACTTTGCACTTGGTGGGGTTGAACTCCAGGAGCCAATTGCTGGACCAGGCTTGCAGCCTGTCCAGATCCCTTTGTAGTTCTGCCTGGTCCTCGTCCTATTGAATTCTTCTCATCAACTTCACATCATCTGCAAACAGGGACACTTCGGAGTCTATTCCTTCCGAAAAATGTCGTTCACAAATACCAGAAACAGCACTGGCCCCAGGACTGCCCCCTGTGGAACCCCGCTCGTCACCGGCGCCCACTCTGACACCTCGCCACGTACCATGACTCGCTGCTGTCTTCCTGACAGGTATTCCCTGATCCATTGTAGTGTCTTCCCTGTTACCCCTGCCTGGTCCTCCAGCTTCTGCACTAATCTCTTGTGTGGAACTGTGTCAAACGCCTTCTTACAATCCAAGAATATGCAATCTACCCACCCTCTCTCTCTTGTCTTACTGCTGTCACCCTGTCCGTTTGAACTCCAGTAGGTTTGTGACACAGATTTCCCGTCCCTGAAACCGTGTTGGCCGTCGTTGATAAGCTCATTTTCCCTTCTAGGTGCTCACCCTCTTCTCCTGATAATCTTCTCCATGACCTTGCATACTATACATGTCAGTGACACTGGTCTGTAGTTTAGTGCTACGTTCCTGTCTCCTTTTTAAAAATTGGAACTACATTTGCTGTCTTCCATACCTCAGGTAGTTGCCTGTTTCGATAGGGTGTGTTGAAGATCGTTGTTAGGGTACACATAGCTCCTCTGCTCCCTCTCAGGACCCATGGAGAGATGTTATCCGGCCCCATCGCCTTTGAGGTATCTAGCTCCTTAGTAGCCTCTTCACTTCCTCCTCAGTTGTGTGTATTGTTCCAGCACCTGATGGTGTACCCTACCCCTCCTCCTTTCTGGAGGCCCTTCTATCTCCTCTGTGAACACCTCTTTGAATCTCATGTTGAGCTCTCACACACTTCGTGGTCATTTCTTGTGACCTCCCTCCTTCCTTCCTCAGCCTGATCACCTGAGTCCTGACTGTGTTCTCCCCCCTGTGTGTGTGTGTGTGTGTGTGTGTGTGTGTGTTTGTGTGTGTGTGTGTCTGTGTGTGTTGTGTGTGTCGTGTGTCTGTGTGTGTTTGTGTGTGTCGTGTGTCTCGTGTGTGTGTGTTTCTTGTGTGTGTTTCTGTGTGTGTGTTTCTGCAACTGCACACACCTAAACACACACCATTCTGCACCCATCCCCTCTCCCCCTTAAAACAACCCTACCCCCTCCCACCCTATAAACTTGCTATCTTTACAACAAGAAAATAAACTCAGAAACACTAGCTGTAGGCAAGATTCTGACCCTGTCTTGAACACGATCTCTTTCTCTCTCCTCTTCTCTCTCCTCTCTCTCTCTCTCTCTCTCTCTCTCTCTCTCTCTCTCTCTCTCTCTCTCTCTCTCTCTCTTCTCTCTCTCTCTCTCTCTCTCTCTCTCTCTCTATGTTTAAGTATCCTTGCTCCAAACACGTAGAAAATACGTAATCTCTAAATCTACTTGGTAGATACGTCTACTCTCAGTAGATTGAGTCAGTGTGGACTAACATGTCCTCTGCTATCTCTCCTGTGTACTCTCTCTTTATCTCTCTTTCTCCTCTTCCTGTGCCTTTTCCCTTCCCTCATTCTCTCTCTTTCTCTCTCTTCTTCCCTCCCTCCCACTTTCTCTCTTCCATGTACTCTTTTCCCTCCCTATGTACTCTCTCTATCCCTCCCTCCCTATGTCTCTCTCTATCCCTCCTCCTAAGTACTCTCTCCCCCTCCTATGTACTCTTTCTCCCCTCCTCCTATGTACTCCTCTCTCCCCCTCCTCCTATGTAGCTCTCTCTATCTCTCCCTCCTTACTCTCTCTCCTCCTCCTCCTACGTACTCTCTCCCCCTCCTCCTACGTACTCTCTCCCCCTACCTCTCACGTAGCAGCCAGACATTTCGCCCTATATAGATTTTCAATCTCTACATTCAGCGAAATGGTCGTTCCTACCTCTCACAACTACTGGACCACTATGACATGGTCTTGGATGGTCGCTCCTGCCTTCTACAACTGCTGGACCACTATGACATGGTCTTGGATGGTCGCTCCTGCCTCTCACAACTACTGGATCACTATGACATGGTCTTGGATGGTCACTCCCTGCCTCTCACAACTACTGGATCACTATGACATGGTCTTGGATGGTCACTCCTGCCTCTCACAACTACTGGATCAATATGACATGGTCTTGGATGGTCGCTCCTGCCTCTCACAACTACTGGATCACTATGGCATGGTCTTGGATGATCGCTCCCTGCCTCTCACAACTAATGGATCACTACAGCATGGTCTTGGATGGTCCTCTTGCCTCTCACAACTACTGGACCACTATGACATGGTATTGGATGAATCATCTTGCCTCTCACAACTACTGGATCACTATGATATAGTCTTGGATGGTGCACTCCTGCCTCTCCCACAACTACTGGATCCACTATGACATAGTCAGGATGGTCGTTCCTGCCTCTCACAACTACTGGATCACTGAAGGCATGGTCTTGGATGGTTGTTCCTGCCTCTCACAGCTACTGGATCACAATGACATAGTCTTGGATGGTCGCTCTGCATCTCACAACTACTGGATCACTGTGACATGGTCTTGGATGAGCCTCCTGCCTCTCACAACTACTGGATCACTATGACATGGTCTTGGATGGTCGCTCCTGCCTCTCACAACTACTGGATCACTGTGACATGGTCTTGGATGGTCCTCCTGCCTCTCACAACTACTGGATCACTATGACATGGTCTTGGATGGTCGCTCCTGCCTCTCACAACTACTGGATCACTATGACATGGTCTTGGATGGTCGTTCCTGAATCTACAACTGGACCACTATGACATGGTCTTGGATGGTCGCTCCTGCCTCTCACAACTACTGGATCACTATGACATGGTCTTGGATGGTCGCTCCTGCCTCTCACAACTACTGGATCACTATAGCCATGGTCTTGGATGGTCGCTACTGCCTCTCACAACTACTGGATCACTATGACATGGTCTTGGATGGTCGTTTCCTGCCTCTCACAACTACTGAACCACTATGACATGGTCTTGGATGGTTGCTCCTGCCTCTCACAACTACTGGACCACTATGACATGGTCTTGGATGGTCGCCTGCCTCTTACAACTACTGGACCACTATGACATTGTCTTGGATGGTCCTCCTGCCTCTCACAACTACTGGACCACTATGACATGGTCTTGGATGGTCGTTCCTGCCTCTCACAGCTACTGGACCACTATGGCAGGGTCTTGGATGGTTGCTCCTGCCTCTCACAACTACTGGACCACAAGCATAGTCTTGGACGGTCGCTCCTGCCTCTCACAACTACTGGACCACTATGACATGGTCTTGGATGGTCGCTCCTGCCTCTCACAACTACTGGACCACTATGACATGGTCTTGGATGGTCGCTCCTGCCTCTCACAACTACTGGACCACTATGACATAGTCTTGGATGGTTGCTCCTGCCTCTCACAACTACTGGACCACAATGACATAGTCTTGGATGGTCGATCCTGCCTCTCACAACAACTGGACCACTATGACATGGTCTTGGATGGTTATCCTGCCTCTCACAACTACTGGACCACTGGCCTTGGTCTTGGATGGTCCGCGCCTGCCTCTTACAACTACTGGACCACTATGACATTGTCTTGGATAGTCCTCACCCTCTCCCAACTACTGGACCATGACCTTAGTGCGGTCGTCATTCCTGCCTCTCACAACTACTGGACCACTATGACATGTTCTTGGATGGTCGTTCCCTGCCTCATCAAGCTCCTGGACCACTATGACATGGTCTTGGATGGTCACTCACCACTCTCTAGCTACTGGACCACTATGACATAGTCTTGGATGAGTCATTCCTGCCTCTCACAACTACTGGACCACTATGACATAGTCTTGGATAGCAATCCTGCCTCTCCCACAACTACTGGACCACTATGACATGGTCTTGGATGGTCGCTCCACCTCCCAACTGCAGATCACTATGACATGGTCTTGGATGGTCGCTCCTGCCTCTCACAGCTAATAGTTTCACTACCAACATAGTCTTGGATGGTCGCTCCTGCCTCTACACAACTACTGGATCACTATGACATGGTCTTGGATGGTCGTTCCTGCCTCTCACAACTACTGGATCACTTTGACATGGTCTTGGATGGTCGTCTGCACTCTCACAACTACTGGATCACTATGACATGGTCTTGGATGGTGATTCCTGCCTCCTCACAACTACTGGATCACTATGACATGGTCTTGGATGGTCGCTCCTGCCTCTCACAACTACTGGATCACTATGACATGGTGTGATGGTCACTCCTGCCTATTACAACTGCTGGATCACTATGACATGGTGTGGATGAATTCGCTCCTGCCTCTCACAACTACTGGACCACTATGACATGGTCTTGGATAGTTGCTCCTTCCTCTCACAACTACTGGACCACTATGACATTATCTTGGATGGTCCCTCTTACCTCTCACAACTACTGGATCACTATGACATAGTCTTGGATGGTGTTCCTGCCTCTCACAACTACTGGATCACTGAGGCATTGTCTTGGATGGTCACTCCTGCCTCTCACAACTACTGGATCATATGACATGGTCTTGGATGGTCACTCCTGCCTCTCACAACTACTGGACCACTATACCATAGTCTTGGATGAGATCACTTCTGCTTCTCAACTACTGGATCACTATGACATAGTCTTGGATGAGTGTTCCTGCCTCTCACAACTACTGGATCACTATGACATGGTCTTGGATAGTCACTCCTGCCTCTCACAACTACTGGATCACTATGACATGGTCTTAGATGGTCCTCCTGCCTCTCACAACTACTGGACCACTACCATGGTCTTGGATGGTCACTCCCTGCCTCTCAACTACTGAGATCACCATAACATGGTCTTGGATAGTCCTCCTGATTTTCATAACTACTGGGCCACTATGACATAGTCTTGGATGGTATTACAGCCCCTTACCTAACAATAGTACCATTAGACCTCACCGGCCGGCAGTCAAGGGTTACGTCATCAGGCCTGATGTTTGACTGCGGACGGCTTGACTGACAGTGTCATCGAGACTCTCCCTATTCAACACTGGAGAGTCCACCAGCTCTCACTGTTATACTACTGGGATTCATCGATCAGACCTGCAAGAAGTTACAGTATGAGTCTAGTGACAAGCTCCTGACATACTACTGGAGTTCGCCAGTCAGACCTGCGTGAGAGTTGCAGACTCATGCAGTGTGGTGCTGGTGATAGCCTACAACAAGGGGAGAGCAGCAGAGTCACCAGAATCTCTATCTTACCTGCGACGATATTACCTGCGACGATGTACCTGCGACGATGTACCTGAGACGTACACCTGAGACTGTACCCGAACTGTACCCGGAGATTGTTAACAAAATTGATAGCCAGGTGTCAGGGTTTAGTGGTGTATGCAGAAAGTTTGACAGTGGCGGCACACAAGTTATCATGTATTTAGTGTAAGTCAAGACGCGTTAGCCTAGGATTGTAATAGAAGAATAGTTCATGATGCAGTGGGCGTACCATGTGGCACAGAAAGAAAGGTGTCGTAGTGACCACAGGCATTGGTGTGTGTAACACAGAGATAAGGAGTGTCAAGGAACACAGTGAAAAGTATCATGACGGGAGTATGGCAGTGTCCTGCGTGACACGAAGTTGGCAGCGACCTGACACATCACTAAGTATATGATTTCCTTGTGATATTTTGTGTACTATGATTGTGTAAATAGGTTTTTACACAGATTATTAGATTATATGTTTTTATTCAGAGTATATGTTTTATATTAATAATAATATAATAAATATTGAAAATATGAGATTTACTCAGTATCCCAAACAGTCGTTTATTACAAATGCTTGCTATTGTAGTAGATAGTCACTCCTGCCTCTCTCCCAACTGCTGGACCACTATGACATGGTCTTGGATGGGTCCTCCTGCCCCCCTCTCCCCCCCAGCTACTGGATCACTATGACAGGGTCTTGGATGGTCATCCTGCCTCTTACAACTACTGGACCACTATTCAATGGTCTTGGATGATCATCCTTCTTCCTAACAACTACTGGACCACTATGACACTTAGTCTTGGATGGGTCGCTCCTGCCTCTCACAACTACTGGACTACTATGACATGGTCTTGGATGGTCGCTCCTGCCTCACAACTGCTGGATCACTATGCAATAGTCTTGGATGGTCGCTCCTTCCTCCTAACAACTACTGGACCACTATGACATGGTCTTGGATTATCCTCATAACACTCAACTAGTGGATCACTATGACATAGTCTTGGATGGTCGCTCCTGATTCTTGCGCAACTACTAGACCACTATGACATAGTTTTGGATGGTCGCTCCTGCCTCTCACAACTACTGGACCACTATGCCATGGTCTTGGATGGTCGCTCCTGCCTCTCCACAACTACTGGACCACTATGCTATGGTCTTGTGGTCGCTCTTGCCTCTCCCACAACTACTAGACCACTGACATGGTTTGGATGGTCACTCCCTGCCTCTCACAACTACTGGACCACTATGCCATGGTCTTGGATGGTGCTCCCTGCCTCTCACAACTACTGGACCACTATGCCATGGTCTTGTATGGTCATTCACCTCTCCCACAATTACTGGACCACTATGTTGTGGTCTTGGATGGTTGCTCCTGCCTCACAACTACTGAGCCACAATGACATGGTTTGGATGGTCGCTCCTGCCTCTCTCACAACTACTGGACCACTATGACATAGTGCGGATGGTCGCTCCTACCTCTCACAACTACTGGACCACTATGACATGGTCTTGGATGGTCGCTCCTGCACTCTCACAACTACTGGACCACTATGACATGGTCTTGGATGGACGTTTGCTCCCTTCCTCTCACAACTACTGGACCACAATGACATGGTCTTGGATGGTCACTCCTGCCTCCCACAACAACTGGACCACTATGACATGGTCTTGGATGGTTGCTCCTGCCTCTCACAACTACTGGACCACTATGACATAATGGTCTTGGATGGTCGCGCCTGCCTCTTACAACTACTGGACCACTATGACATGGTCTTGGATAGTCACTCCTGCCTCTCACAACTACTGGACCACTATGACATGGTCTTGGATGGTCGCTCCTGCCTCTCACAACTACTTTGACCACTGTGACATGGTCTTGGATGGTCGTTCTGCCTCTCACAACTACTGGACCACTATGACATGGTCTTGGATGGTCACTCCTGCCTCTCACAACTACTGGACCACTGTTTCTTTCATATTCTCATTGTTTCTTCTTTATCATTATTGTTTCTTCCATATTTCTCTGTTAATTCTCTGCCTGTTAGTCATTTTCCTTTATCTCCCATTAATCTTCTCATTATTCACATTATGTCTCATTTTCTTAATAATCTGTAATTTTCTCTCATCTCTACGTTCACCTCTCTCGTCTCTACCTCCCTACCTTCTGATCTCTCTCACTACGTGTCCCTCCCTCATTACCTCCCCCTCCATCATCGTCATCCAGGTAGAGTGAGAGTGAGAAGTGAAAGGATTAGTGCCTTATGTTGGAGATTCAATTTTCCGCTCTGCTGCCTCACCACCAACCATTAATGCAAATCTTCCTCCAACAATTGGAGCTATGAAGAGGAAATAGAAAGGAAGAAATAAAAAAGAAAAAGAAGAAAGTACTAAAGGAAAGGAAAGGAAAGAAAGTAAAAAAGGTATAGGAATGAAGAATATTAAAAGAATTTTTTTGTGTGGGTGTTGTGTGTGTGTGTTGTGTGTGTTGTGTGTGTGTGTACTCACCTAGTTGACTCACCCCAAAGTTGTGGTTGCAGGGGTGGGGCCCTGGCTCCTGGCCCCCCCCTCTTACTGGCGCTCTGGGTCCCCTCTGCGCCATGACTTTATCATACCTTTCTTAAAGCTGTGTATGGAACCTGCCTCTACTACATCGCTTCCCAAGCATTCCACTTCCCGACACTCTGTGACTGAAGAAATACTTGACTCAAGATTGAGGGGCTGACCATCATACCCTCCTGTTTTTCACGATTCTACTTGTATTGGGCTGATGAAGCCACTGTGTGGCGAAACTTTCCTCAATAAAGATACCCCAAATGTTGCATATGTGTCTAATTTATAACTGTCGGTTCTCTGAACCATTCATTTAACAATCATAATCATGGTCCTCTATCACAACATGGGCCCCAGGCCCAGGAACATGGCCTCTATTACAACATGGGCCTGGCATCATAATCATAACCCCCATCACAACATGGCCTAGGCCCAATAATCGGCCCCCATCACAACATGCTCAGCATCATAATCATGGCCCTCATCACAACATTCCCCCGGCCCATATAATCATGGCCCTCTATCAACATGGCCTAGGCCCATATAATCATGCCCTCTATCACAACATGGACCTAGGCCATCATAATCATGGCCCTCTTCACAACATTTACTTGGGCCCCTTATAATCCCCTTATCACAACATCCCCGGCAAAATAATCATGGCCTCTATCACAACATGGCCTAGCCATCATAATCATGGCCCTCTTCTTTGGCCGCCATCATAATATGGCCCTCTTCACAACAAAAACCCGGCCCATCATAATCATGGCCCCCTAACACAACATCCCAGGCCCATAAATCATTCCTCTATCACAACATGGCCTAGGTATAAAAATTATGGCCCCTGATACTTTGGCCTAACCCCTATAATCATGGCCCTCTTCACAACATGGCCTAGGGCCCCTGATAATTGGCCCCTATCACAAAAGGCCCTAGGCCCATATAATCATAAACCCCTCTATCACAACATGGCCTAGGCCCATCATAATCATGGCTCTGTCACAACATGGCCTAGGCCCATCATAATCATTGCTATCACAACATGGCCTAGGCCCATCATAATCATGGTCCTCTGTCACAACATGGCCCTAGGCCCATCATAATCATGGCTCTCTATCTACAACATGGCCCTAGGCCCATCACCAATCATGGCTCTCTATCACAACGGCCTAGGCCCATCTGTCATGGCTCTCTATCACAACATGGCCTAGGCCCATCATAATCATGGCCCTCTATCACAACATGGCCCTAGGCCCATCATAATCATAGCCTCTGTCACAACATGGACCTAGGCCCATGCCATCATAGCCCTCTATCACAACATGGCCTAGGCCATCATAATCATGGCCCTCTATCACAACATATGGACCTAGGCCCATCATAATCATGGTCCTCTATCACAACATGGACCTAGGCCCATCATAATCATGACCTCTATCACAACATGGACCTAGGCCCATCATAATCATGGCCTCTATCACAACATGGACCTAGGCCCATCATAATCATAGCCCTCTATCACAACATGGCCCTAGGCCCATCATAATCATGGCCCTCTATCACAACATGGCCCTAGGCCCATCATAATCATGGCCCTCTATCACAACATGGACCTAGGCTCATCATAATCATGGCCCTCTATCACAACACTTGGCCTAGGCCCATCATAATCATGGCCCTCTATCACAACATGGACCTAGGCCCATCATAATCATGGCCCTCTATCACAACATGGACCTAGGCCCATCATAATCATGGCCCTCTATCACAACATGGACCTAGGCCCATCATAATCATGGCCCTTAATCACAACCTTGGACCCTAGGCTAATCATAATCATGGCCCTCTGTCACAACATGGCCCTAGGCCCATCATAATCATGGCCTCTATCCCACAACATAGACCTAGGCCCATCATAATCATGGCCCTCTATCACAACATGGACCTAGGCCCATCATAATCGCAGCCCTCTGTCACAACATGGACCTAGGCCCATCATAATCATGGCCCTCCTATCACAACATGGACCTAGGCCCATCATAATCATGGCCCTCTATCACAACATGGTCTAGGCCCATCATAATCATGGCCCTCTATCACAACATGGACCTAGGCCCATCATAATCATGGCCCTCTATCACAGCATGGACCTAGGCCCATCATAATCATGGCCATAGGCCAAGAATAATAATAATAATCTGACATAGCAACAATCCCAAACAGCAACAACAACAGCAACAACAACAACAGCAACAACAACAACAACAGCAACAACTTCTGCTCTGCTCTTTCTGCTCTCTTTCCTCTCTCTCTCTCTGCTGCTCTTTCTGCTCTCTCTGCTCTCTCTCTCTCTCTCTCTTTCTCTTTCTGCTCAATGCTTCTGCTCTCTCTCACTTTCTCTTTCTCTCTCTCTCTGCTCTGCTCTCTCTGCTGCTGCTCTTTCTCTCTTTCTGCTGCTGCTCTCTCTGCTGCTCTCTCTTTCTCTCTCTTTCTCTCTTCTCTTTCTCACTCTGCTCTTTCTGCTGCTCTCTCTCTCTTTCTTTCTTTCTCTCTCTCTTTCTCTCTTTCTTTCTCTCAACAACAACAGCAACAGCAACAACAACAGCAACAACAACAGCAACAACAACAACAACAGCAACCACAACAACAACAGCAGCTGGTTAAAGTCACCACTATTTTACTAAACACCCGGATAACTGAACTGGCTGGGGTTGGGATACGGTCCTGGGCCCCTTCATGCTGACTGCCCTCCTGGGTTTCACTGTATCAGTTCGTTATTCCTCCCAATTCACTGGTGCCTGCACTGAACACCCAGGCAATGAACCCGTAAGGAGGTCATGCAGCGCTTGTGGGACAGGTAGTAAGCAGGCAGCTCATTTCTTGGATCAAGTGTTCAGCAGCACTTATGTGTTTATGTAAGAGGGGCCAGGAGCTGTGACGCGACCCTGCAGCCCTGGTGGGTAGTACACACACATGCACATAAACACACACAAAAAAACTCACATATCCATACACATACACACATGTGAACAGGTGTATATTATACGTACATGTGCACACAGAAAAACATACACACATGTATTTTGCAGTATTTATTAGGATACTGGGATACCTTTCAGGGATCACTGGAGTACTGGGATGCCTTTCTGGGATCAGTGGGATACTGGGATACCTTTCTGGGATCACTGGGGTACTGGGATACCTTTCTGGGATCAGTAGAATTGCTAGGATACCTTTCTGGGGATCACTGGGGTACTAGGATACTTTAAGGATCATTTGAGAATTGCTGGACCACTTTCCTAGGATGATTGAGAGTAGAGGCTGGGGTTGTAGGATACTGGGATAAGAGAGGAAGCGTTCTGAGAAGCTATGAAGAACACAGTTGGCACTGCAGTAACCCAATCATGTGTGCCAATCAGAAGGCCCCTCCACCAATCAGGAAGAGCAGCAGTGTTTCTCTGTTTCTGATTGGCCAAGAGTGTCCACTCGTGATTGGACAATAACAATGTATCTGCTGGTGCAGTGACTGGCTGTCTGTCTGAATGGCTGTCTGCCTGTCTGTCTGGTTGTTGTTTCACAACTGTCTGTATCTGTCTAGATGGCTGTTTGTCCATGTCTGTCTGACAGTCTTTGTATCTGTGTCTGTCTAGCTGTATCTCTGTGTTTGTCTAACCCTGTCTGTCTGTTTGGCCCTGTCTGTCTGGTCGTTTCCTGTCTGGCTGTCCCTGCCTGTCTAGCTGTCTCCCTCTCTGTCTAGTTACCTGCAATAGCCACCAAACTGGAAGTCAATAAAACTGACTCTGTCTCTATCTCTCTCTCTCTTTCTCCCAGCCACTGTCTCTGTCTCTCTCTCTCTTTCTCCCAGCCACTGTCTCTGTCTCTCTCTCTTTCTCCCAGCCACTGGCTCTGTCTCTCTCTCTTTCTCCCAGCCACTGTCTCTCTCTCTCTCTCTTTCTCCCAGCCACTGTCTCTGTCTCTCTCTCTTTCTCCCAGCCACTGTCTCTATCTCTCTCTCTTTCTCCCAGCCACTGTCTCTCTCTCTTTTCTCCCAGCCACTCTCTCTGTCTCTCTCTTTCTCCAGCCACTGTCTCTCTCTCTCTCTCTCTCTTTCTCCCAGCCATAATCCAGCAAGAACTACATGTATATTCAACATACTTCTGGAGTCCTGAGTGTAGATTTGTGTAAATTCCCATCCCACCGACAACACACACAACACTACACGCAATTCTTTCTCTACACAAATATCACGCATTAGATTCAATTTCCCACTCTGTGTGAATGTCTGTGTCTGTGTCTTGTAGTTCTGTCTCGGTGTTTATTATTTAGGGAGTCTGGTGGCTCTTGTTGGGACAGATGCAAAGCTTCTAACTGAATCAGAGCAACATCTTGCTTAGCAGTAGCAAAGCCAGATGTGAAGTGTAGAAGGTGTGTGAGCTGTAAAAAAAAAAATAATAATAAAAAGTATATGAAACTATATGAAAAAAGTATGTAAAAACTAAAAATAATAAAAAGTATATGAAGAAATAATAAAAGTATGTAAAATATGTAAAGGAAAATATATGTATAAGAAAATATGTAAACTATTTTAAGTATATGAAAATGTAAAATATAAAAATATGTAAGCAAACTGTATGTAGAAAGTATTGAAAACTTTTGTAGAAAATGTGAAAACTGTATGTGTAGGAAAGTATTGTAAACTGTAATAATATAATAGGAAAATTGTAAACTGTAATAAAAAAGGGTATGTAAAAAGAAAGTATGAAAAAAACTATATATAGAAAATGTAAAAACTATATTAAAAGAAATATGTAAAAAACTTATATGAAAAGAAAATAATTGAAAAGTATTAATTTTAAAAATATGTAATGTAATATGTAAAGTATGTAAACTGTAAAAAGAAGAAAATGAAAAAAACTGTATGTATAGAAGTAATATGTAAAAGGAAATGTAAAACTGTAAAAAAGTAATAATAGAAGAATATGTAAACTATATATGTAAAGTATGTAAACTATGAATAATAGAAAGTATAGTAAACACTAATAATAATAATAAGAAAGTATGTAAAAACTATGTAGAAGAATATATGAAAGCTATATGTAAATATATGAAGAGTAATAATAGAAAGTACGAATGAAATTAATAGTAAAAACTATTAAATCCCTAGGAAAGTATGTAAAGAAGCTATGTAAAGTAAGAATATGAACTATGTAGAAAGTGTGAAAACTGTATATGAAAAGTATGAATAAAAAGTATGTAAGCTAATAATAAAAGTATGTAAAATGTATAGAAGTATGTAAAACTATGTAGAAGTATGTAAACTATATATATAAAAATATGTAAAAACTTATATAGAAAGTATGTAAAAACTATATGAAATATGTAAAAACTATTATAAGTATGTAAAAAACTATATATATAAGAAGGAAATGTAAAAACTATATATATAGAAAATGTAAAAAACTGTATAACAAAGAAAGTATGTAAAGCTATGTATAAAAGTAATATGAAAACTATATTAGAAAATATGTAAACTATATATAGAAAGAAATATGTAAAAACTATGTAAAGAAAGTATGTAAACTATATGTAAAGAAGAATGTAAACTATATATAAGAAATGTATAAAACTATAATAAAAAGTATGAAACTATATAGTAAAAGAAAATGTAGGAAAGTACAAATTAAAATATGTAAAAAACTGTAAAAAACAAAAAATATGTAAAAATGTAATATAGAAAGTATGTAAACTTATATAGAGAAGTAATAAAAAAAATTGTAACTATGTAAAGAATTTTAAAGTATATAAAAAAAGAAAATATGTAAACTATATTAAGAAATATTAAACTATATATATAAAGTAAAAACTTATATTAGAAAAGAAAAATATAAAAAGAAATATGTAAAATGTTATAGAAAAAATTATGTAAAATGTAAAATAAAAAGAAAATATGTAAACTATTATATAGAAATATTAAACTATTAAGAAAGAAATATTAGAAAGTATAAACTTAAAGAAAATGTAACTATATAAGAAAAGTATATGAAACTATATATAAAAATAGTAAAAACTATGTAAAGAAAATATATAAAGAAGAAATGTAAAAACAAAAAAAGTATGAAAAGCTTTTGTAGGAAAATAGTAAAAACTTTGTAAGAAAATGAAAAGCTTATATGTAAGGAAAATGTGAAAATGTAATATGAAAGTGTGAAGCTGTAAAATAGAAAATTATGAAAAGAATATATGTGTAAAAATTTTATTTTGAAATATTTAATAATAACAAAGGAAAATGTAAAAACTTAATATGAAAGTATTAAAAACTTGAAAAATATAGAAAGAATAGTAAAAACTTAAAATAAAAAATATGAAAACTTATATGAAGTATGTAAGCTTTAATAAATATTATGGAAATATGTAAAGCTAATAATAAGAAATGTAAAAACTTAATATAGAAAATATAAAAATTTATATGTAATAAAATGTATAAGAAACTATATGTAAAAGAAAGTATGTAAAAACTTATATTAAATATGTAATATATTAAAGGAAATGAAAACTTAATAGAAATATGTAAAAATTTGTAAAGAAAATGTGAAAAAGGCTATGTAAAGAAAGTATGTAAACAAAATATAGAAAGTATGTAAAACTGTTAAAAATTGAAAATGAAAAACTGTAATAAAAAGTATGAAAACTGTATATGAAAGTATGTAAACTAAAAATAGAAATATGTGAAACTTAATATGAAAGTAGTAGCTTATATTAAAAGTAGAAAAAACTTAACAAGAAAGAAATGTAAAAACTTAGAAAATATTAAAAAAATTAAATAGAAAAAAAAAAACTATTTTTGGAAAAAATTAAAAAAATATGTATTTTAAAAGTTTGTAAAAAACTATTAAAAAAAATAGAAAAACTTTTTAAAAGAAAATAAAAAAATATAAAAAAAAAAATTTAAAAAAAAAGGTAAAAATATAAAAAAAAAGAAAAAAATTAAAATAAAAAAAGAAAAAATTAAAATAAAAAAGGAAAGTAAAAAAAAAACTATTAAAATTTAAATTTTAAAAATAGAAAAAATTTATTAAAATAAAAAAAATTTAAAAAAAAAAAATAAAAAAATATGTAAAAAATTTAAAAAAAGAAAAAGAAATTTTTAAAATATGTAAAATAAAAGAAAATGTAAAAATTAAAATTAAAAAAAAATGTAAAAAAAAAAAAAAATAAAAAAAAAAAAAATTTTTGAAATTAAAAAAAAGAAAATAAAAAAACTATTTTAAAAAAGATAAAAAACTTTTGAAAAAAGATGAAAAAACTATTAAAAAAAAAAAATGAAAAACAAATTAAAAAGAAAAATTTGTAAATATGAAAATAAAGAAATGTAAAAACAATTTTTTGAAAAATTTGAAACATTAAAAAAATTTAATAAAATTTAAAAGGAAAGTAAAAAAACAGTTAAAAAATTTATGTAAAACTTTTAAAAAATGAAAAATTTAAAATTTAAAAAAAAATTAGTAAATTAATAAAAAAAAAATTTTAAAAAATGTAAAAATAAAAAATAAAGAAATATAATTTGAAAAGTTGAAAATTTAAATTAAAAGTTTTAAAAAACTATTTTAAAAGTATAAAAATTTTGTAAAGAAATGAAAAAATTTAAATGGAAAAATTAAAGGGGGTGTGTGTGGGGGGGTGTGTGTGAGGGTGTGTGAGGCTGTGTTTAGGAGTTTTGGGAAAAGGTGTGTAGAGGCTGTGGGGTTGGGGGGGTGTGGGGCTGTTGGGGGATGTGAAGCTGTGTGGGGAAAATTGCGTGGGGCTGTGTGTAGGGGAAATTGCGAAAGGCTGTGGAGGTCGTGGCTTGTACTCACCTGATTCACCTAATTGTGGTTGCAGGGGTCGAGACTCAGCTCATGGCCCCGCCTCTGCGCTGCCCGCTCTGAGTATCTGCTCTCCCTGCTCCATGGCTTTGTCATACCTCGTCTTAAAACTATGTATGGTTCCTGCCTCCACTATGTCTTTCTCTAGACTATTCCACTTCCTGACAACTCTGTGGCTGGAAATGCTTCCTAACATCCCCTTTGACTCATCTGAGTCTTCAGCTCAGTTGTGTCCCCTTGTTTCTGTGTTCCCTCTCTGGAACATCCTGTCACTGTCTACCTTGTCGATTCCCCGCAGTATTTTGTATCGTTATCATATGCTCCTCTGACCCTTCTTTTCCTCCAGGAACTGTGTGGGGAAGTGTCGGAGGCTGTGTAGGAAAAGGGTTTTAGAGGCTATGAGTGGGAGAGTGTGTGAAGGCTGTATTTGGGAAGTGTGCAGGCTGTGTGAGTGTGGAGGTTGTGAGACTGTGTAGAGATTGGGAAAAGTCGAGAGCGAGTTGAGAGGAGAGTGCGTGAGCAGTGTAGTGAGGAAGGTGCGAGAGGCAGTGTGAGAGGGGGAAGTGCGAGAGGCGGTGAGTGAGGAGAGCGTGAGGCTTGTGAGGGAAGGTGCGAGAGGCAGTGATGAGAGGAGGTGCGTGAGGCAGTGTGAGTGAGGAAGGTGCGAGAGGCAGTGTGAGGAGATGCGAGAGGCATGTGAGTAGGGGAGCGTAGAGCTGTGTGAGGAAGGTCGAGAGCAGTGTGAGGAAGGTGCAGAGAGAGCAGTGTGAGGGGAGGTGCGAGAGGCAGTGTGAGGGGAGAGTGCGATAGGCAGGTGGTGAGGAGGTGCGTGAGGCTGTGTGAGATGTGGGAGAGTGCGTGAGGCTGATGAGTATGAGGGGAGTGCGTGAGGCTGTGTGATTGTAGAGTGCGTGAGAGATATGAGTGTAGGAAGGTCGAGGCTGTGTGAAGTGAGAGGTGCGTAGAGATGTGTAAGTGTGAGAAAGTCGTGAGGCTGTAGAGAGTGAAGGGAGGTGCGTGAAGGCTGTGTGAGTGTGGAGAAATGCGTAGGCTGTGTGAGTGTGGAAGGTGTGTGAAGTGTGAAGGAGTGCGTGAGCTGTGTGAGTGAAGAGGTGCGTGAGAGCAGTACATAGAATGAAAGGGTAAGGCAGCTGGATTGATAGGATAAAGATAGAAATTTTAAGGCAGGTGGGGATATAGTTTTGGAGTGGTTGGTGTTATTATTTAATAAATGTATGGGAGAGGGTAAGGTACCTAGTGATTGGCAGAGAGCATGCATACTTCCTCTGTATAAAGGCAAAGGGGACAAAATAGTGTAAAAATTATAGGGGAAAAAGTCTGTTGAGTATACCTGGTAAAGTGTATGGTAGAGTTATTATTGAAAGTATTAAGAGCCTTTGACAAATGTGACCATGGTGTAATAGCACACAAAATGCGTGATAAAGGAATAACAGGAAAAGTTGGTAGATGGATCTATAATTTCCTAACAAATATAACACAAAGAGTAGTAGTCAACAGAGTAAAGTCTGAGGCGGCTACGGTGAAAAACTCTGTTCCACAAGGCACAGTACTGCCCCATCCTGTTCCTCATCCTCATACCTGACATAGAGATGTAAGCCACAGCACCGTGTCTTCCTTTGCAGATGACACCCGAATTTGCATGACAGTGTCCACCATTGAAGACACTGCAAGACTCCAAGCAGACATAAACCAAATCTTTAAATGGGCTGCAGAAAACAATATGAAGTTCAATGATGAGAAATTTCAATTACTCCGATATGGAAAACGTGAGGAAATTAAAATTTCATTGGAGTATAAAACAAATTCCAACCACACAATAGAGCGAAAAACTAATGTCAAAGAACTGGGAGTGATCATGTCAGAGGATCTCACCTTCAAGGACCATAACATTGTAGCAATCGCATTTGCTAGAAAAATGACAGGATGGATAATGAGAACCTTCAAAACCAGGGATGCCAAGCCCATGTTGACACTCTTCAGGTCGCTTGTTCTATCTAGGCTGGAATATTGCTGCACACTAACTGCACCTTTCAAGGCAGGTGAAATTGCTGACCTGAAAATGTACAGAGAACTTTCATGGCACGCATAAGTGCGATAAACCACCTCAATTACTGGGAACGCTTGAAGTTCCTAAACCTGTACTCCCTGGAACGAAGGCGGGAGAGATACATTAGTATATACACTTGGAAAATCCTAGAGGGATTAGTACCAAACTTGCACACAAAAATCACTCCCTACGAAAGCAAAAAGACTCGGCAGGCGATGTAACATCCCCCCAATGAAGAGCAGGGGTGCCACTAGCACGTTGAGGGACAACACAGTAAGTGTCAGGGGCCTAAGACTGTTCAACTGCCTCCCAGCATACATCAGAGGGATTACCAATTGTTACAAAATGACACGATATCTATTAGTAATAGACATCTCCAGTGAACACTAGAAAGGATAGCCCTTCTAGCATCCAGCCTGTTACTGGGCTTTTGCAACAAAGTCAGTATCCTGGTCCAGTTATCCGATATATTCAATAGTCTCCAGGAGGATTGCAACTGATAGGGTACTAACCAAAGAAATATATTTAAAAGGTTTATTATCAAAGTTAGTGTCTAGGGTTTCAAAGTAAATAAATGTACATATGATCAGGATGTTCATTAAGTGGTTAATTAGGAGGTTAGCTCCTACACTGCTCCCATATACATAAGGCTGTGCTGAAGGCACATATATCCAAATGACTCTGAAGTACCATCAGGTACAATGTCAGTAATTACAATAATACAGATATATGCAAATAAGAATATATGTGTGTATGAGTGAGCTCCAGGTAACTTAAGACTAGACTCAACCAGTGTCCGACTGAACTTCTCATAAGCTAGCTTCTCTGACAAACTGACAATCAGAACAGCTTGATTGACCAGTAAAATAACCAATTCGCAGAACAGCAATATAACAGGCAACAGCAACACAGCGTCAGGAACCAGGAGATAGAAAAGCGACACTAACTGGGGACCATCAACAGATCCTCCAAAACAGTCACAAAACTCCCTTTCTACTGAAGCTAGGTTCAGCATAAACAATCCCAAACTGTGACGGTGCACAGATGCCTTATCGAATTAGGTCAGGAGCTGTAGCTAGAGACCTGAGTTATCTCAGAGTGTCAATGTGACACACAACCCAGAAAAACGTCGAAAATCACTGTCTAGTCTATCCTCTGTGAACAGAGTTACACAGAGTCCTGAGAAGTATGTTTCGTCTCACCACTGAATACATACTCTACCCAAACAGAGTCTAAATGACGAGAAAACAAGCAGAGACAGGAGAGAGGTGTTGTCTCAACGATGTCCAGCTGCGTAGTGCTCTCGAGGAAGGAGCAGCAGCCACCCACCTCAGGTGTGGTCAGCAACTAGGCGCCAGCAACATAACAAGCCTAGTGTCATAATCGGTAGTTTGCCAACTCCAAGGCAGCTACTACAAACATGAGCACAATATATATTGTTACATCCTACCTAATAAATATAGCTAAGTCAAATAATGTCAAATAATAGTCCAATAATAATATAAAGCACGATATTAACGATTTAGCTATTATCGAGAACATCAGCAATATAAAATTATAGAAAATGGAAATATACATCAATCACATATAAACAGATATATACATTGGGGCCAAATTCTGGGGACGCAATACCAATAGACCCCTGGTTGTTTTCAAGAAGGCACTGGACAGGCACCTAAAGTCAGTATCTGACCAACCGAGCTGTGGTTCGTACGTCGGGTTACGTGCGGCCAACAGTAACAGCCTGGTTGATCTGGCCCTGATCCACCATGAGGCCTGGTCACAGACCGGGCCGCGGAGGCGTTGACCCCCGAAACCCTCTCCAGGTATACTTCAGGTATGTGTGTGGGGTGGAGGAGGTAATGAATATATGTGTTTGGTGAGTTTCTCAACTGTTATTCTTAGGAAAACCTAAGAATAGTGTTCCAGTAAGGAATCGTTCAAGACACTGTACACCGTGTATGTCTGGCCCATACTGGAGTATGCAGCACCAGTTTGGAACCCACACCTGGTCAAGCACGTCAAGAAACTAGAGAAAGTGCGAAGGTTTGCAACAAGACTAGTCCCAGAGCTAAGGGGATTATCCTACGAAGAAAGGTTAAGGGAACTCAACCTGACGACACTGGAGGACAGGAGGGACAGTTGGAGTGGACCTAGCAGTGACCAGCAAAGAGACGAGGCCAGGAGCTGTGTCTCGACCCATGCAACCACAAATAGACACACTTACACTTACAAAAAATCAAATATTCACGTGTGTGTGTGTGTGTGTGTGTGTGTGTGTGTGTGTGTGTGTGTGTGTGTGTGTGTGTGTGTGTGTGTGTGTGTGTGTGTGTGTGTGTGTGTGTGTGTGTGTGGATTAAGATTAAGATGAAAACACAATTTACCTTCACACATTTACACAGATTTCACAAGGAGGTGAAAAACGCAAGGCTCTTGTAAAACTCTTAAATCAAGTGGCGTTTGTTGACAACTTGGGTCATTACTGATGCAAATTACCTTCCTTGACTTCCTCAATGGAAGACAGTTGATGCAAACAAGAGTTTTTTGTAAACTGTGTGTGTGTGTGTGTGTGTGTGTGTGTGTTGTTGTGTGTGTTTTGTATGTGACTCCTGCAACAACAACTACGTGAGAACACACACACATAGGCCTACGAAGACATCTTTCGAGCACAAACACCACACACAACCCCTAAGAACACCTTCCAAACACCACACACAACCCTAAGAACACCTTCCAAACACCACACACAACCCCTAAGAACACCTTCCAAACACCACACACAACCCCTAAGAACACCTTCCAAACACCACACACAACCCTAAGAACACCTTCCAAATACCACACACAACCCCTAAGAACACCTTCCAAACACCACACACAACCCCTAAGAACACCTTCCAAACACCACAAACACCCCTTGAACACCTTCCAAACAACACACACAACCCCTAAGAACACCTTCCAAACACCACAAACAACCCCTAGACACCTTCCAAACACCACAACACCCCTAAGACACCTTCCAAACACCACAACAACCCCTAAGAACACCTTCCAAACACCACAAACAACCCCTAAGAACACCTTCCAAACACCACAAACAACCCCTAAGAACACCTTCCAAACACCACAAACACCCCCTGAGGGACACCTTCCAAACACCACACACAACCCCTAAGAACACCTTCCAAACACCACAAACACCCTAAGACACCTTCCAAACACCACAAACCCCTAAGAACACCTTCCAAACACCACAAACAACCCCTAAGAACACCTTCCAAACACCACACACAACCCCTAAGAACACCTTCCAAACACCACAAACAACCCCTAGACACCTTCCAAACACCACACACAACCCCTAAGAACACCTTCCAAACACCACAAACACCCCTGAGGACACCTTCCAAACACCACACAACCCCTAAGAACACCTTCCAAACACCACAACAACCCCTAAGAACACCTTCCAAACACCACAAACAACCCCTAAGAACACCTTCCAAACACCACAAACAACCCTAAGAACACCTTCCAAACACCACAAACAACCCCTAAGACACCTTCCAAACACCACACACAACCCCTAAGAACACCTTCCAAACACCACAAACACCCCTAGGACACCTTCCAACACACAACAACCCTAAGAACACCTTCCAAACACCACAAACAACCCCTAAGAACACCTTCCAAACACCACACACAACCCCTAAGAACACCTTCCAAACACCACAAACACCCCCTGAGGGACACCTTCCAAACACCACACACAACCCCTAAGAACACCTTCCAAACACCACACACAACCCCTAAGAACACCTTCCAAACACCACAAACAACCCCTAAGAACACCTTCCAAACACCACAAACAACCCCTAAGAACACCTTCCAAACACCACAAACAACCCCTAAGAACACCTTCCAAACACCACACACAACTCCTAAGAACACCTTCCAAACACCACAACAACCCCTAGAACACCTTCCAAACACCACACACAACCCTAAGAACACCTTCCAAACACCACAAACAACCCCTGAGACACCTTCCAAACACCACACACAACCCCTAAGAACACCTTCCAAACACCACAAACACCCCTGAGACACCTTCCAAACACCACACAACCCCTAAGAACACCTTCCAAACACCACAAACAACCCTAAGAACACCTTCCAAACACCAAAACAACCCCTAAGAACACCTTCCAAACACCACAAACAACCCCTAAGAACACCTTCCAAACACCACACACAACCCTAAGAACACCTTCCAAACACCACACACAACCCCTAAGAACACCTTCCAAACACACACACAACCCCTAAGAACACTTTCCAAACACCACACACAACCCCTAAGAACACCTTCCAAACACCACACACAACCCCTAAGAACACCTTCCAAACACCACACACAACCCCTAAGAACACCTTCCAAACACCACAAACAACCCCTAAGAACACCTTCCAAACACCACAAACAACCCCTAAGAACACCTTCCAAACACCACACACAACTCCTAAGAACACCTTCCAAACACCACACACAACCCCTAAGAACTCCTTCCAAACACCACAAACAACCCCTAAGAACACCTTCCAAACACCACAAACACCCCCTGAGGGACACCTTCCAAACACCACACACAACCCCTAAGAACACCTTCCAAACACCACACACAACCCCTAAGAACACCTTCCAAACACCACAAACACCCCCTGAGGGACACCTTCCAAACACCACACACAACCCCTAAGAACACCTTCCAAACACCACAAACAACCCCTAAGAACACCTTCCAAACACCACAAACAACCCCTGAGGGACACCTTCCAAACACCACACACAACCCCTAAGAACACCTTCCAAACACCACAAACACCCCTTCACGTCCCCCCTCACTCCCATACACAGTTTCCACCAGAGGTATGCAGCGTCCACATGACATCCCATTTGACGCCAGCGGCACTTCTCCCAGCGGCACTTCTCCCAGCGGCACTTTCAGTTCCAGCGGCAGTGTGACAGCAGTGGTAAGAGGCACTGCAATGCGACCCCCTAGAGAGTGCCACGTAGTGGGGGTAGCCCAATACTGCTTTCCACTGTCTTATATCATTTATGGATCAGGAGAAAAGAGAGAGAGAGAGAGAGAGAGAGAGAGAGAGAGAGAGAGAGAAATAAAGAGGATAAAGAGAGAACAAGAAAGAGAAACAAATAACTATGAGTGGAGGAGAAGCAGCTAACAGGATAATAATAATAATAATAATATTATTATAATTATTTACTTTTATAATTATTATAATTATGAAAGCAACCTCAGAACAGCAATAACAAGAACAGCAGCAACAATAACAGCAATAACGGGAACAGCAACGATAGCACAACAGGATCAACGGTAGACAGAACTGCATCAACAGTAGACAGAAACAGCATCAACAGTAGACAGAAACAGCATCAACAGTAGACAGAAACAGCATTAACAGTAGACAGAAACAGCATCAACAGTTAGATAGAAACAGCATCAACAGTAGACAGAAACAGCATCAACAGTAGACAGAAACAGCATCAACAGTAGACAGAAACAGCATCAACATTAGACAGAAACAGCATCAACAGTTAGATAGAAACAGCATCAACAGTAGACAGAAACAGCATCAACGGTAGACAGAAACAGCATCAACAGTTAGATAGAAACAGCATCAACGGTAGACAGAAACAGCATAAACGGTAGACAGAAACAGCATCAACAATTAGATAGAAACAGCATCAACGGTAGACAGAAACAGCATCAACAGTAGACAGAAACAGCATCAACAGTAGACAGAAACAGCATCAACAGTTAGATAGAAACAGCATCAACAGTAGACAGAAACAACATAAACGGTAGACAGAAACAGCATCAACAGTTAGACAGAAACAGCATCAACAGTAGACAGAAACAGCATCAACGGTAGACAGAAACAGCATCAACAGTAGACAGAAACAGCATCAACAGTTAGATAGAAACAGCATCAACGGTAGACAGAAACAGCATCAACAGTAGACAGAAACAGCATCAACAGTTAGATAGAAACATCATCAACGGTAGACAGAAACAGCATCAACGGTAGACAGAAACAGCATCAACAGTTAGACAGAAACAGCATCAACAGTTAGATAGAAACAGCAGCAACAGTAGACATAAACAGCATCAACGGTAGACAGAAACAGCATCAACAGTAGACAGAAACAGCGTCAACAGTTAGATAGAAACAGCATCAACAGTAGACAGAAACAGCATCAATGGTAGACAGAAACAGCATCAACGGTAGACAGAAACAGCATCAACAGTAGACAGAAACAGCATCAAAAGTTAGACAGAAACAGCATCAACAGTAGACAGAAACAGCATCAACGGTAGACAGAAACAGCATCAACAGTAGACAGAAACAGCATCAACAGTTAGATAGAAACAGCATCAATAGTTAGACAGAAACAGCATCAAAGGTAGACAGAAACTGCATCAACAGTAGACAGAAACAGCATCAACGGTACACAGAAACAGCATCAACGGTAGACAGAAACAGCATCAACGGTAGACAGAAACAGCATCAACAGTAGACAGAAACAGCATCAACGGTAGACAGAAACAGCATCAACGGTAGACAGAAACTGCATCAACAGTAGACAGAAACAGCATCAACGGTAGACAGAAACAGCATCAACGGTAGACAGAAACAGCATCAACGGTAGACAGAAACAGCATCAACGGTAGACAGAAACAGCATCAACGGTAGACAGAAACTGCATCAACAGTAGACAGAAACAGCATCAACGGTAGACAGAAACAGCATCAACGGCAGACAGAAACAGCATCAACGGTAGACAGAAACAGCATCAACGTAGACAGAAACAGCATCAACAGTAGACAGAAACAGCATCAACAGTAAACAGAACATGGACTAACAGTAAACAGAACCTAACAGGAGATACGAGATTTAACGTCCAACGGGAAGCAGTGAGGGAAGAGCATCCTACGTCACCTGCGTCTAAACACAGTAACGTCGCCTCGCTGACGCAAGTTTACGACGCAAGAACGGCAGGGGGGAACGCCCCCCCTCCCCTCGCTAACGACCGTTCATTGCCATCTTAACGAGGCGCGGATAACGATCGTTACTCGTCCTTCAACTGCCCCAGGAGGTTTGTTCCGAGGGAGGGGAGAGGGTGGGGGTCAACGTCCCCTCCCCACAACCCCCAAACTGGGCCACGTTTCACTCAGAGCCTATTAAGATCTAAAGGGCGAAACATAGCTTAATAAAGCTCTACACTGAGCGAAACATAGCTTAATAAAGCTCTACACTGAAACATAGCTTGATAAAGCTCAACACTGAGCGAAACATAGCTTAATAAAGCTCTACACTGAAACATAGCTTAATAAAGCTCTACTGGCAATGATATGGAGCTTTACAATGGGTGGTTTTGAAGAGAGCTTTATCAAAGCTGTGTAAAGCAGTGTAGCAACACTGCTGGTGTTCCCACAGTGTAACTCTCTCTCTCTCTCTCTCTCTCTCTCTCTCTCTCTCTCTCTCTCTCTCTCTCTCTCTCTCTCTCTCTCTCTCTCTCTCTCTCTCTCTCTCTCTCTCTCTCTCTCATGTTTACCTCAAGGTCTTTCACACTCTGGTGCGTCGTCAGGAGCTATGCAATGTTGCAAGACTGAGACAGATAGGAGGGGAAATTCTCCAAGGCACATGAGGGTTGAGTGAGGGCCATCCCTATACCATCAAGGAGGGGTCACAGTCACCACAAACTCATGATCACCCGACCATCTATCACACCTGTTATGCATGGATTAAGTAGATGGTGGTGTCCAGAGAGGGGTCACAGAAAGCAGGTTACAGGGTATTAGGGACTCAGTGATGCAGCCAGGACTGCATCAATGGTCCATATGCCTGGGATTGTATTGTCATCGTAGAATGTATGTTTATGTTAGTACTGGTGGTAGTAGTAGTGGTGGTAACAGTGGTAGTAGCAGTGGTAGTAGTGGTGGTAGTAGTAGTGGTAGTAGCAGTGGTAGTAGTAGCAATGGTAGTAGTGGTGGTGGTAGTAGTATGGTAGTAGTATGGTAGTAGTAGTGTAGTGTGTAGTGGTAGTAGTAGTGGTAGTAGTAGGTGGTAGTAGTGAGGTAGTAGTGGTGGTAGTAGTGGTGGTAGTGGTGGTAGTAGGTGGTAGTAGTAGTGGTAGTAGCAGTGGTAGTATGTAGTGGTAGTAGCAGTGGAGTAGTAGTAGTGGTAGTGAGTGGTAGTAGTGGTGGTAGTAGTGGTGGTAGTGAGTGGTAGTAGTAGTGGTAGTAGCAGTGTAGTAGTAGTAGTGGTAGTAAAGTGGTAGTAGTTAGTAGTGGTGGTAGTGGTGGTAGTGGTGGTAGTAGTGGTAGTGTGGTAGTGGTGGTAGTGGTAGTAGTAGTGGTAGTAGCAGTGGTAGTAGTAGTAGTGGTAGTAGCAGTGGTAGTAGTAGTAGTGGTAGTAGTAGTGGTAGTAGTAGTAGTGGTAGTAGTAGTGGTAGTAGTAGTAGTAGTAGTAGTGGTGGTAGTGGTGGTAGTGGTGGTAGTGGTGGTAGTGGTGGTAGTGGTAGTAGTAGTGGTAGTAGCAGTGGTAGTAGTAGTAGTGGTAGTAGTAGTGGTAGTAGTGGTGGTAGTGGTGGTAGTAGTAGTGGTAGTAGTAGTAGTGGTAGTAGCAGTGGTAGTAGTAGTAGTAGTAGTAGTGGTGGTAGTGGTGGTAGTGGTGGTAGTGGTGGTAGTGGTGGTAGTGGTAGTAGCAGTGGTAGTAGTAGTAGTGGTAGTGGAGCAGTGGTGGTAGTAGTAGTGGTAGTAGTAGTGAGTAGTAGTGTGGTAGTGAGTGGTAGTGCAGTGTGTAGTAGTAGTAGTGGTAGTAGCAGTGGTAGTAGTAGTAGTGGTAGTAGTGTGTAGTGGTGGTAGTAGTGAGTGGTGTAGTGGTGGTGAGTGGTAGTAGTAGTAGTGGTAGTAGGGTAGGTAGTAGTGGTGGTAGTAGTGGTAGTAGTAGAGTGGTAGTGGTAGTAGTGGTGAGTGAGAGTAGTAAGTGTGAGTAGCAGTGGTAGTAGTAGTAGTGGTAGTAGTAGTGGTAGTAGTGGTGGTAGTAGTGGTAGTAGTAGTAGTGGTAGTAGTGGTGGTAGTGGTGGTAGTAGTGGTAGTAGTAGTAGTGGTAGTAGTGGTGGTAGTAGTGGTAGTAGTAGTGGTAGTAGTGGTGGTAGTGGTGGTAGTAGTAGTGGTAGTAGTGGTGGTAGTAGTGGTGGTAGTAGTAGTAGTGGTAGTAGTGGTAGTAGTGGTAGTAGTAGTGGTAGTAGTGGTAGTAGTAGTGGTAGTAGTGGTAGTAGTAGTGGTAGTAGTGGTGGTAGTGGTAGTAGTGGTGGTAGTGGTAGTAGTGGTAGTAGTGGTGGTAGTGGTGGTAGTAATAGTGGTAGTAGTGGTGGTAGTGGTGGTAGTGGTGGTAGTAGTAGTGGTAGTAGTGGTAGTAGTAGTGGTGGTAGTGGTAGTAGTGGTGGTAGTGGTGGTAGTAGTAGTGGTAGTAGTGGTGGTAGTGGTAGTAGTGGTGGTAGTGGTGGTAGTAGTAGTGGTAGTAGTGGTGGTAGTGGTGGTAGTAGTGGTAGTAGTAGTAGTGGTAGTAGTGGTGGTAGTAGTGGTAGTGGTGGTAGTAGTGGTAGTAGTAGTGGTAGTGGTGGTGGTAGTGGTGGTAGTAGTGGTAGTGGTGGTAGTAGTGGTGGTAGTGGTGGTAGTAGTGGTAGTGGTGGTAGTAGTGGTGGTAGTGGTGGTAGTAGTGGTAGTAGTAGTGGTAGTAGTAGTGGTAGTAGTGGTGGTAGTGGTGGTAGTAGTAGTGGTAGTAGTGGTAGTAGTAGTGGTAGTAGTAGTGGTAGTAGCAGTGGTAGTAGTGGTAGTGGTGGTAGTAGTGGTGGTAGTGGTGGTAGTAGTGGTAGTAGTAGTGGTAGTAGTAGTGGTAGTAGTGGTGGTAGTAGTGGTAGTAGTGGTGGTAGTAGTGGTGGTAGTAGTGGTAGTAGTGGTGGTAGTAGTGGTAGTAGTGGTGGTAGTAGTGGTGGTAGTAGTGGTGGTAGTGGTGGTAGTGGTAGTAGTGGTGGTAGTGGTGGTAGTAGTGGTAGTAGTGGTGGTAGTGGTGGTAGTAGTGGTGGTAGTGGTGGTAGTAGTAGTGGTAGTTAACAATATAACAATGTTGATATACTATCATTAGTTAACAAATATAAACGACACACAAACTGTGTTCCATTTATCTTCCAATTCTCCTTCATCCCATTTATCATCTTCCCATTTTTGCTATCCACCCTCTTCGTCCCCCTCCCCTCTTTATCCCTCTCTCTTCTTTCATTCTTCCTAAAGTAATCTTTTATTAAGTAATTTATGAGTGGCTTCATCGGTCCAAGACAAAGAAGACTGGTGAGGACCAGAAGGAGTTTGAGGGGGTCAGTCCCTCAGCCACGAGTCAACCAGACTGATGAAGGCAGTGTTGAGCGAAACGTCGCTACAATAAATATACCCGAGTGTTCAACACGTGTCTATATTTGTGTTAGACACAGCAACATCTTGGGAAATCCATACAGGGAATTCTTCACTTGCCTAAGCATATAGGCCTACCTACTTCCATCTGTGGATTTGTCCAAGGTGACATATCCTACCCCTGCTTCACCTAAGCCTATAGGCCTACCTACTTCCACCTGTGGATTTGTCCAATGTGACAGTCTCCACTGCTTCACCAAACAAAGGGCTTACACCTTGGATTTTCAAGTACATTCTACTGCTTCATGCAGGCCTACCTACTTCCACCTGTGGATTTGTCCAAGGTGACAGCCTACCACTGCTCACCAGCCTATAGGCCTCTACTACCTGTGGAGTCAAGTGACATATCTACCCTGTTCAAACCTACCTACCTACTACCACCTGTGGATTTGTCCAAGGTGACACAGCCTACGACTGCTTCACCTAAGCCTATAGGCCTACCTACTTCCACCTGTGGATTTGTCCAAGGTGACATATCCTACCCCTGCTTCACCTAAGCCTATAGACCTACCTACTTCCACCTGTGGATTTTTCCAAGGTGACACAGTCTACCACTGCTTCACCTAAGCCTATAGGCCTACCTACTTCCACCTGTGGATTTGTCCAAGGTGACATATCCTACCCCTGCTTCACCTAAGCCTATAGGCCTACCTACTTCCACCTGTGGATTTGTCCAAGGTGACAGCCTACCACTGCTTCACCTAAGCCTATAGGCCTACCTACTTCCACCTGTGGATTTGTCCAAGGTGACATATCCTACCCCTGCTTCACCTAAGCCTATAGGCCTACCTACTACCACCTGTGGATTTGTCCAAGGTGACACAGCCCACCACTGCTTCACCTAAGCCTATAGGCCTACCTACTTCCACCTGTGGATTTGCCCAAGGTGACACAGCCTACCACTGCTTCACCTAAGCCTATAGGCCTACCTACTTCCACCTGTGGATTTGCCCAAGGTGACACATCCTACCACTGCTTCACCTAAGCCTATAGGCCTACCTACTTCCACCTGTGGATTTGCCAAGGTGACAATCCTACCCTGCTTCACCTAAGCCTATAGGCCTACCTACTTCCACTTGTGGATTTGTCCAAGGTGACACAGTCTACCACTGCTTCATCTAAGCCTATAGGCCTACCTACTTCCACCTGTGGATTTGTCCAAGGTGACATATCCTACCCCTGCTTCACCTAAGCCTATAGGCCTACCTACTTCCACCTGTGGATTTGTCCAAGGTGACAGCCTACCACTGCTTCACCTAAGCCTATAGGCCTACCTACTTCCACCTGTGGATTTGTCCAAGGTGACATATCCTACCCCTGCTTCACCTAAGCCTATAGGCCTACCTACTACCACCTGTGGATTTGTCCAAGGTGACACAGCCTACCACTGCTTCACCTAAGCCTATAGGCCTACCTACTTCCACCTGTGGATTTGCCCAAGGTGACACAGCCTACCACTGCTTCACCTAAGCCTATAGGCCTACCTACTTCCACCTGTGGATTTGCCCAAGGTGACACATCCTACCACTGCTTCACCTAAGCCTATAAGCCTACCTACTTCCACCTGTGGATTTGTCCAAGGTGACACAGCCTACCACTGCTTCACCTAAGCCTATAGGCCTACCTACTTCCACCTGTGGATTTGCCCAAGGTGACACATCCTACCACTGCTTCACCTAAGCCTATAGGCCTACCTACTTCCACCTGTGGATTTGCCCAAGGTGACACATCCTACCACTGCTTCACCTAAGCCTATAGGCCTACCTACTTCCACCTGTGGATTTGCCCAAGGTGACACATCCTACCACTGTTTCACCTAAGCCTATAGGCCTACCTACTTCCACCTGTGGATTTGCCCAAGGTGACACATCCTACCACTGCTTCACCTAAGCCTATAGGCCTACCTACTTCCACCTGTGGATTTGCCCAAGGTGACACAGCCTACCACTGCTTCACCTAAGCCTATAGGCCTACCTACTTCCACCTGTGGATTTGCCCAAGGTGACACATCCTACCACTGCTTCACCTAAGCCTATAGGCCTACCTACTTCCACCTGTGGATTTGTCCAAGGTGACACAGCCTACCACTGCTTCACCTAAGCCTATAGGCCTACCTACTTCCACCTGTGGATTTGCCCAAGGTGACACATCCTACCACTGCTTCACCTAAGCCTATAGGCCTACCTACTTCCACCTGTGGATTTGCCCAAGGTGACACATCCTACCACTGCTTCACCTAAGCCTATAGGCCTACCTACTTCCACCTGTGGATTTGCCCAAGGTGACACATCCTACCACTGCTTCACCTAAGCCTATAGGCCTACCTACTTCCACCTGTGGATTTGTCCAAGGTGACATATCCTACCCCTGCTTCACCTAAGCCTATAGGCCTACCTACTTCCACCTGTGGATTTGCCCAAGGTGACACAGCCTACCACTGCTTCACCTAAGCCTATAGGCCTACCTTCTTCCACCTGTGGATTTGCCCTAGGTGACACATCCTACCACTGCTTCACCTAAGCCTATAGGCCTACCTACTTCCACCTGTGGATTTGCCCAAGGTGACACAGCCTACCACTGCTTCACCTAAGCCTATAGGCCTACCTTCTTCCACCTGTGGATTTGCCCAAGGTGACACATCCTACCACTGCCTCACGTGTCTGCAGTATTTAAGTCCCTTTTACACGCATATGTCGTACATTGTAATGTTACAATTATAACTTTAATTTTTAAAGGGGTGGAGGGGTAAGCCAGTGGAAGGTCTCGGTCAGATGACCAAAAGCTCCAGCTGTGGGTTATCATATGACTAAGGCAAGCGTCAGGAAACACTTGTCCTGTTTCCTGACAAACCTTACTTAACCTGACCTGACCTAACCTGACCTGACCTGAAGTAACCTAACCCAATCTGACCTGACTATATATGTATTATATTATCAAGACTGATGTACTCATCACATCGACTCCCTCAATCAAGCTCACTCCAGTTCAATCATTCCACTCATCAACTCTGGGATAATTGATAAAATCAACTATTGCTGATGCAACTGCAGGGCAATCTTGCAAGACATAACGAACACCGTATCTCTACGCAATTTTACGAAGGAGCGTTCGTGCCTTAACGAATTCACTAACATTTTCTTCACTAAGTTATTCATAGCGATAGACTACGATAGATAATACGAATATTGTGTGTATATGGGTTGGACTTGAACGTGAGTGGGTTAGGCCTGCCTAGCATGGGCCAGTAAGCCTACTGGATGCCTAGCATGGGCCAGTAGGCCTACTGGATGCCTAGAATGGGCCAATAGGCCTACTGGATGCCTAGAATGGACCAACAGGCCTACTGGATGCCTAGCAGAGACAAGTAGGCCTACTGGATGCCTAGCATGGGCCGATAGGCCTACTGGATGCCTAGAATGGACCAACAGGCCTACTGGATGCCTAGCAGGGGCCAATAGGCCTACTGGATACCTAGCATGGGACCAGTAAGCCTACTGGATGCCTAGCATGGGACCAGTAGGCCTACTGGATGCCTAGCATGGGCCGATAGGCCTACTGGATGCCTAGCATGGGCCAATAGGCCTACTGGATGCCTAGAATGGACCAACAGGCCTACTGGATGCCTAGCAGGGGCCAATAAACCTACTGGATGCCTAGCAGGTACCAGTAGGCCTACTGGATGCCTAGCAGAGACCAGTAGGCCTACTGGATGCCTAGCATGGGCCAATAGGCCTACTGGATACCTAGCATGGGACCAGTAAGCCTACTGGATGCCTAGCAGAGACCAGTAAGCATACTGGATGCCAGGCATGGGACCAGTAAGCCTACTGGAAGCCTAGCATGGGACCAGTAGGCCTACTGGCTGCCTAGAAGGGACAATAGGCCTACTGTATGTCTAGCAGGGACCAATAGGCCTACTGGAGGCCTTGCAGGGACCTAGCATCTTATCTCTCTCTTTCTCTTTACACAAGCCTCCTGGTTTCTGCATTAAGATAGAGGGAGACTCTGCCAAAATCTCCACCATCAACACAACTCAGAGTTCATCTCCACACATTCTTCTTCATCTTACTTCTTGCGTGTTACCTTGCAACAGAAGTCTAGATT